>VWZP01008818.1:1963719-2008758 GCA_013396995.1 Dicaeum eximium | reverse complement strand
ATGGGCAAAAAAAAAAATCACTCAAACAAATTAAGAGCAACAACGCAACTGTCACTCACAAGCAGGCAGGGAGTCTTTGCCTAAGAGGGGTATCCTAGCTCAGAAGTAATTCCGGGGCAGTACAGTGCAGAACTGTTGACACACAGCTACTTGTTACTTCTTGCTAACAGTCTTCAAATACAGAAAAATAGTCTTTTCCCAGTTTTTCTTACAAACACTGATAGAGGTAGTTTCCTATCTGCTCTAGTCAATTTTCCATGTCCTCAGGGTAGCAATATGGGGATATCATGAGTGCTAATGAACTATCTGAACATTTGAAAAATGATGGGAGGCACACAGCTAGCAGGATGCATCCACCTCAGATAGATCCACACCTGAGAAGTGAAATCTGGCACATTGTTAAAGAAATGCACATGCAAAACATTAAAAAAAAAAACAAACCTCCCCCTAAAACACTCCCTCATAACTCCCAAGTGCTTAATGTCTGAAGAAGCAGAAGTGGAAATAAACAGAAGTATGCAGTCAAAAGCCGTTATCATCAACAGACTTTTAAGATAAGAATTTCCCAAGTGTGCACTGCAGTTTCTCATTATTTATTCATAAATTAAGATCAATTTTTTCCCTAGCTATAATAATTTAATGCCAAGAGGGAAGAGGTAAAGCTGTATTTTCTCAAGTCTCCCACATAGTTGCTGACTGCTGCAAACAATATCCTTAGCCGCTATCATGAAACATTATAGAAAATGAATTCAATTTTGCATTTTAAGTGTTAAGCAACACAGATGTGGTAAAGTAAATAAAAATCACTGGTCTTCATCAATGTTAAAATGATAAAAGTAACTGCAAGTTGTTTATACAAAGACTGTGGTTCACAAATCTAATCCTAAAGGCAGAGTATTACCCCAAGATGCTTACACACTTCTTCCCTCACATGCAGCAGATGCTTTATGCATTAAAAGAACCAAAAGAAAAGTCCCATCCTACATTCTGCAATATTTATAGAATAACTTATCAAAGTATCTTAGCCATACAGGAGCACAGCTTTAGAAAAACCGTGCCATCACCCTTTTGCAAGCGTAGCAATATAAGAGCAACTTGACTACAACTTTCTACTCTAGTATTGCCATGCCTGCCAGTGTCCTGACTGTGAGCAACATGGTTCAGTGCAAGATGTCCCCACCCATGGCAGGTGGGTCAGACTCAATGACCTTTGAAAGGCCCCTTCCAACTCTATTCCAAACTATTCTATGATTCCATTTGAACTACAACAAGACATGAAGGAACAGCCACCATGAATAGCTGCTTCTATAATGTTGTGTTTTGTACAATATTTGCTTAATCAATCATGAGAAAAAGTACTACCTGTAATCTAACCCATAAATATATCACTGCATAACTGATGATTTTAAATAATCTACACCAGATCTAAAGCAAATTTTCATACAGTATCTATCATTTTGCCAACTAAAATGATCATAACTTCAACAGAATGTAGTGCTTTTAAAATTATTTTATTTCACAGTTTAGCCTCCATGTAGCTGTGAGCTGTTCAGGATTCTGGATGCATTTGCAGGACACAACAGGTGAAAGTTAATCAATACTTGCTAACCTCTGCAGAGAAAACGCCTTCAAGTATATGAGCATATGAAGACAATCAGTCAGCCTAAAAATTGCAGGGCATTTTATACTGATCATATCCACAATTTAGTATCAAATTATTGAATTTATATGAAAGCAAGTCTTCATCTCTGAATTAACATACTTTCTAGAAAGTTAGACTTAACTGTAACAGCAATTTCTCATTTTTCTCTATTAGGGCATAGCATCATAAATCTCATGATTTACAGAACAAATGAAGACTTTACTCTTTTTAAAAGAAAGTTTAAACCCTGACAATGATAGGAGAGTGAGGGTGAAAACAAACTGCACCACAGTGAGAAAGATTAAAGTTACCTATTCAGGTATACTGGCACTGACAAGAGCTGTAGGTGAGGGCAAGTTTTAAGATGCCCTTTAAGGGAGTACAAAGCCTCACAGGATCACAGACAATCTATGTAGTTACATACTACATTAACAAATGTAACTCTTTCTTCCCTATCATCCTGGCAAAACAAACAAAAAAAAAAAGTTGTCAAGTTGTCAGCTTGCCTGGTCCTTTTCAGAACCAACACAACATCAAACACTACATGAAATCCACAATCTAATTAGTCAGGTATTTTATACAGGATGCATCTTAAAATGAAAAACATAACTCACAAACCACTGGGTTTTAATCTGGAAAAATCACAGTTACCACTATTTTCATCAAGAGAAGGGGATTTGGATTTTCTGACTAAACACTCAGCTGTTCCTCAATATTCGAACAAATCAAAGTTACCATACCTACTGAACCCACAAAGTAAAAAAATAATTTCTTACAATACCCCCATGTGTATAAGCTGGCAATCCAAAACAATAAAAGTTGAGATCTTCTATATATTCCATCATATTTTCAGTAACTTGTCAAATTCATAGTCTGTGCTGTTTTGTAATGAACAAATTTACATTAAAAAAAGCTCTCTTAATGTCATAGAACCATTTTGTTTAAACTCACTTAAACTCAACCAAGAAACTTTAGAGTTTGCATAATGATGCAAGTTATTTTATTAAAAAAAAGAAAGAACAGGAAAATTAACTAGTCCCTGAAATAAAATTATGCAAATATTTGCTAAAATATATTTTTTTCCATACATTTTAGATGTCTTCTACTTTGTAGAAATGTTTTCAATTAAGAATCTCAACGCACAATGTAAAAATGACTAACTGAAAAGCTGATGAGTTGCTGTAGTCACAGAACCATCACAACACCATGCTTGTCCAAAAGCAAGATACTGCAAATCCCCATCTGAAATACTCTTCTTTCACTGGTGCTGAAATGTTGAGTTTTTGCTGGAATTTCAGGATGGGTACCTACCTAATCTTTTTGCTTAATATAAGACCAGACTCATTGAGTACTTAATTGTGGAGAAGGTACAAAGGTGTTTCTGGGTGGGAGTTGATGGGTTTTTGTTGTTTTGTTTCTTTCCTTTTAAAAAAAACTTTTAAAAAACTTCCAAAAAACTTCCATCTCTTTCATAAAGATGATTTTCAGCTCAACAAGCTAAAGTACACACAAAAATGATCTTGTTTTATCTATTTGAAATCTGTCACCTTCCAAACTTCATTAATATTTTCTGAGCTTCTATTACAAGAGGCATAAACCACAACAATGTGATATGTCTTTATCTTGTAATCATTGCTCCTCGCCTCTTCAAATCTTCCAAGCAATAGAGGGCTTCTCCCAGACAACTCACTGCTTTACTCTATACCTTTGATAATTTTTCTATTTCACTTATTCTTTAAGATGTTGGGATCAGAACAACATTCAAAAAAAAAAGACGATTTCTAGTATTTCTTTAGTCTCTGCAAAGTCCACCAAGTAGAAGTTCTAGTTATGATTTTGTGTGCTTTGAATAAAGCTGGCACTGCTTTTGTTAGCATTCAAAACTTTGAACTGCTTACCTGCAACATCACATCACTGTTCAGAGAAAAAGTACAACTCAATATAAAACAGAATTTTTTTTTTTTTAATAAAAGAAGCAAGTAATGCTTTTATATGTCCAACACATAACTAAAAACCATAAGACAAAAAGAAGAATACACATTCTCAACACACCTACCCAGAATTACCACAAAAATTGAATCACTGACAGGATGTGCTATTGGTTGCAGGGCTAGCTATAAAATCAACAGATCTGTTAAATCAAATTACTTGTTTTTCCCATGCTACATTTTAAATTTCTCTAATAAATTAGACATTTTCAGTGGCTGTAAAAATTACAATATATACACCTGAGTTTCACCTATGGAAAAAAATTAATCCTTTCACCTATTTTTGAGTTTGTATCAGAATTTCTGCAGTTATATGTTGTAAAAAGGACTCTCTGGGTTCTTCATTGAATTGAAGGTCTTAATGGACAGGAATTTTACGCTCCCTATTATTTTTAAGAGGCCTGAAACAACAGTGACAAAAAAAGATTCAATGAACAGGCTATACTTTATACATTTAATTACATTAACTCCAGTCATCTACATTAATAGTGCAGAAGTTTATCACTAGATTGAAGCTGAAGATAAGGCTATGAATGCATGCACATATGCTTTAATACAGTCATGCTAAATGTGTACCTCTATAATGATACCTCTATAAAACTCCTTACATGGGGAGGCAATCATTGTATCAACCATACATGTCAAGGAATCACAACATCAAGTGAAGTAAAAATTCTGCTATTCGCGAAAGCACTCCTAACAGTATTACACAAACCAAAAAACATTTAGGTGGTGTTGAACATTAATGATCACTGGTTTAAAAGCAAGATGAATTACATGATGTGTTTTCTTGGTGGAAGCTTTAACAGACCTTAACAATGGCCCAAATAACATGTGGCAAGTATTATGTCAAGAATTGATGCAAGTAATAATGCTAAAATTATCTACTATCTTAGCCAAGACTGTAGTCAAATTAAAGCCACAACCAGAATTATAAACACATCTGGAATAAGGTTAAAATTTTATGTACTAGAGCTTATTACTGTTATGTCTAGACAATAATATTGAACCATTTTTGATCATGAATGGTTAAGGACTATTCTCCTATCATTCATGGACAACAATTTGTGTCTTTCTTGATGCCTTTCATTGAACAGAGCACACTTATGAAGCAACTGCAGTTCTATCCTAACTTTGTACACAACTAACAATAGTGTAGCATTATAAACCTACAGAGAAATATGGCAACTATTTCAGTTAATTCTCCATTGCACTGCTGAGGGCAATTACTTGCTCATCCTTAAAAAGATTAAAGAATCATTAAAAATATCACTCTTCTCCATATTATTTAAACTAGCAGAGAATGCTTCCCTATAATCTTTTAGAAACAACTTTACGAATAGCAACAAAACGAGTAATTAGAACCACATAAAAACATTTGAAAGTTAATGTCCTACCACATGTTCTAGTTATCTGAAAAAGAGATCTGTAGTTAGAAAGCATCCTTTAACAAACTGATTGAAAATTTAATGTGCTGAGTACATTGTGACACTTCAGAATTGAAGACATTGCTTCACTTTCTGTAACTGTTTGTAAAGATGCATCATGTTGTCTACATTGCTTTTGTACTCAAAGTACTTTCTGATGTTCAGACAGATATTTATACACATTGATGAGATCTACCCACCCCCAAATCTTTTCTCCTCTAGGCTCAATAGTCCCAGCTCCTACAGCCTTTTTTCTCCTCTCATGTTAGATTCACCAGTTCCTCAATCATCTCAGTGGTCCTTCACCGTACTCTCATCCCATAGCTCCATGTCTCTCTTGAACTGGAGAGCCCAAAACTAGATTCCAGGTGCAGTCTCACCAGTTTTGACTAGACTGGAGGGATCATTTCCCTCAAGCTGCTGACAACTCTCATCCTACAGCAGCCCAGGATACAATTTACTTTCCCCATCATAGGTCTCTTATACCTTGGTAAAAGGACCTCCCTACTAAGGTCCTCTTATACCTTGTGGATAATTTTTAACAAGAGTATGCATTGCCAAAAGTTCCAATTCCATACAAAAAGTTGCAGAAGTACCACTCAAAATCTTCAACAAGCATGGTCGAATCACATTCTGGCTGTTGCCTGGTCTTTCAAATTATCTATCGAATTTTGTTGTGCAGGGAAAGTAGCACTGTATTCTCTGAACAACTGGATTTGCATTATTTAATGTCAGGTGAATTGGGCAGATCCTAAAAGAAGAAGAAAGTTAACATCTGAGACACACAGAGCAGACAGCAGGCAACTGTCACACAGCCAGAAATAGCAGAGACTAAATACAAAAAAACAGCTTCAAGAGGCAGCTTTGTTGAGCCCTGAGAAGACAAACACACCTACAAGAAAAGCATGGCCTCAAAGTATTACATTTCCTTCTCAGGAAAGAATTTATACTTGTAACTGGTAAAATATCAATATATTTGAAGAGTCAGGGACAACAAATCAATAGTGCTCTTCACAGCTGCAGCATTTTATGTGCACATGCAGACCTAAGCCTCACTTAAAAATTGAGCAATTGAATACTGACTACCTATTAAGCAAACAACTTTAGAAATGGATTTACAGCCACAAAGGCAAACACTACATTGCTTGCTTAAGAGCAGTGAAGAATACAATACTTCATAAACCACTTTCAAGCTACTTCAAACCATTAAATCCAATAATTCGCTGTAGTTTTCTACAGTAATGATTAACTAGAAGGATCTCCTATAATCAAGGGCAATAAAGTTTCAAAAATTTGTTTGCTAATTCATATTGTATTTCTAGACTATAGTGTCATATCCCACTTCCTCATAGGTTTGTTCCATTCCAAATTTACCTGTAGAGAATTTGTTTTCAGTCTTCTGGAAAGTGCAAATAGAAGTCTTGAAGTTTCCAAAATAGAAGTCTTAGAAGTTTCCAAAAAACAAAACATTTTCTATATTTTCTAATCTTCAATTCTGTGCAAAAGTTAACCTGCTTTATTCACCTATTTTATTTAAAAATAAGTAAAGGCAGAATGCTGATATTGATTAGTCAAAACAAATACTGGCTGTGGCTTTCATCTCTGCAGAGTTTTGCATCAGCCTCATAGGCTAGCCAGGTTAGTTCTATAGGCATTGCTTATGCTGCACATCCACAGAAATAACCCTTGAATATGACATTCCCCATTTCTCTGAAGAAAAAATTTCATATCAGCTTCTTCCCTTTTTCTGAGGAAAGCAGCTCNTTTTTTTTTTTTAAATTTTGCTACTACATCAGAGTACAAGAGCCAATCTCTATGGAATACAGCTCCAGATAAGCTTCAGGTAGGCAAAGTCCCTTTTGCCACAACACAAGAACCTGCCCACATTACAGAGTATGTCATGAAAGTGGCAAATCAGTTTGTGTTGACTGCAGCAAGTGAAATGGAAAGGTAAAGTGATCAGCTTTAATGAACAGAGGAAAGGCAGTAATATACTAAAGAGCACTGCATTTAAATAATCAGCTCTGCGAGTAACTGTATACAGACCCAACTCAACTGAATTACTGCTTCATTCCATCTTCATCACAGCTTCTCAATGTATTAATATTCTTAAGAATAAAGATTCAAGGTTGAGGTAAAAAGTGCAATTTTAAAAAAAACTGCATACATACACATACACATCCCTAGCGAATTTAGGATGATATATAAATCTACAAGGTTATAACCTTAATGAAACAGTTTAGGGAGCCACAAGAATTCAAACCTCATGGTTTAAATTCACTTGAAGATTTAACGTTTAAATTGTAGCACTTGAACACTTACCCAAACTTATTTACACTCAATTCCATTATCATAAGACAATTCAAAGAAAAGACAACAATTGCAGAGTTTTATACAATACCAATTGGTTTAAAAATTGCTATCAATTTGTAATTGAGGGGTGCATAAGAGGTAGGATTAAGGTATTTTCAGATTGGCAATGGACTTTTTTTTCCCCACACAAAGTGTTTGTTATTTCATTGTAATTCAAGATTCACTTTGACTTAAAAAAAATCCATAAAACTGTTTACACAAAATTAATTACATAACTAGTAGGATTCTACTGGTATTTCATATACTTAAGATTCTTCTAAGACTTACAAATAACTTTAGTATTGCAAGATAAAAAAAGGATTAAAAAAAAATACTACCCATTTTTCCCCAATATGCAGACTCTGGTACATCCCTAAATTTTTTTTAAACTAGGTATAATGTAACTCAGAACTTCAACCAACTGTTTCTCATACAAGCAAAACTACTTTATTCATTGTATACAAGCTACATCTTCACTCAACCCGGAAGAATTACTGTAGCTCCTAGTGACAGGCCTGAACTAGCTTAAAACCATCCAGCTTTGTAACAGCTCAACCACAATAGAGAATCAACCCAAACTGAGGTTTTATAGCTCCATCTCCTCTGCATCTCCTTCCCTGAGCACTGTGCAACTTTTACAATAGCTTTGAACTAGGCAGACTGACAGCTTTACACACAACTTGGGCATATTTAAGGAAACTTTAGTCACATTTTGACAACAAATACAGTTTATCGTCTCAGAATTTTTCTTTGAAACTCTGATTGACAGCTTCCATCCTGTACCAAGATTCTTAAAGGCACAAGGCTGAACTTCCACATGGGTTCCTGAAGTCTTTCAAGAGCTGTATGAGCACTCCTTAATATAGAATATGTTAAAAAAATCATCTTTAGCAACACTGGTCTGAGCCAGCTCATTCCATTGTGCACTGAGATGCGTAAGAAAAGCTTATGCAATTATGGAACCTCTGGTGGAACTGTGGTGACAGTGACCTTCAACTCAAGGTGAGAACTAGTCAAATTGCTATTACTTTCAGCACAGAAAAAAAACAACCTAGTTCAGAAAACGTGTATTTAAGGATCACACTGCCCCCATGCAATACTTGATAGAAGTGTTTCTTTCTTTTTCTTTTCTCCCGAGTCATGAGGCATTAGGAAAAATATTTACCTAACAAAGGTTTTAAACTTTCTTATTCATAAAGCTTTGATTTTGAAGTAATTTAAAACTAGTGAAAGTGTGCTACTGTTTCTTTAGCACTGAACCATCAGTTATTAGAACAACTCAGAGTCCATTTGTTTCTCTTCAGCACAGCAATTCAGCTGAGCCCAGCTGTTACACAAATGAGCATTTCACATGATGTTCCTATTCACTCAAACTTCTTCCTTGGAAAAGGAAGTTTTTAAGAAACAAACTGTCTATTTTCAGCAGGTCCTTTATGAAAGCACCATTTTCAATAAATAAGAAAAAAATGATATTGCACACAGGTCTGTTCAAAAGCATTCTACACTAGCCAACAAAATACTGAAACTTGCTGTATTGTGTTGCCCTCTTCAGGTCAACAGCATATTTTGTAGTTCCTTTCCTTGACAAGTTATTACATTGCAACTTCTTTCATAACATTTTTCAGATCTGAAGTTTCAAGTAGCAGCTAACTTCACCTGTATTCCACCAGTGCTTGAAGCATTTTTGGGTTAATAACCCATAAACATTAACTTTACTTTTGCCCTTTGTGTCTCCCTAACCTTAATACTAATCTTGAGGATTATCAAACTATCAACCAGCATTTGAAAAGATGACTAAAAACTAACTTCAGTACTGATAAGAGAGTCTCATGACAAGAGGCTTAAAAAGCTCAATTGATTCAGCTTAGCAAAGAAAGCTCCTGATACCAATCCATAAGTGAATAAGTCAGAAAGTCACACGACTTAAAGTGGGGTAAGGCAAAACAGAATCTAGAAACTAAAGTCAGACAAATTCAGACTTAAAATGCAATGGAGACTTTTCAACAACAACAAAAAATTTAATAATCTACTAGCATAAAATGGTAGATTTATTATTACTTGAAAACTCTACAGATAGACCCAGTATCTTTCCAAGCAATCTCTTTTGATCAGTTTTTTTTAATAGTTGTCGTAAGATGGGCAGAATTGTGCTGCTGATTTGCATACTTGCAATGGGTTTTGCAATTGCTTATCTGAGCTCTGCCGGTTAATGTGGAAATACGGATTAAACAGTCTTCAATTGCTTGGAAATGGCCATGCTTGAGCTTCTGATTCACTTATTGAGACAGATACTAATAATGTCTTAAAATATTTTATTTCACACTCCCACTTTTAGAGGATGGGTCATGGTAAACATTTATGTCACTTAGACATCTCAATACTGCAGCTTTGACATAAAGAGCAAAGTGTTGAATTTCACTGATATTTTATTAAGTATGGAGAATTTCACTCATGTTACCAAGGAAGATAAACATTCTAACAATTTGTGACTGTACAACCTAATCTCAACATCTTAAGGGACTTATGATAGGAAAACCTGTTCAAAGTTAAGGCCTACTATGTAATTATAAGCAATAAAATTATTAAGCTAATCAAAACCCTTAGAAAATGGAAGCAAAGGAAACGCTCGTTCAGTACCAAATAAAGGAAAACACAAACAATGGCAGAGCATCCCTTCTTGGGATGGCGAACACAAAACAACCAGCCTGCCTCAAGCAATTGTGACTCTAAAAAAACTCAGGAGAATTTGGCATGAAGAGTTTTCATCCACTTTCTTTCCAAAACTTTTGTAATTTTAATCTCAAGAATGAAATACAATATACAGCTTTAAATCCCATACACTCAGAGGGCTGACTCCAGAGAAAAGCATGATGAAGTGGGTGAGCATGACATGGGGAGAGAGCAAGAAACAAAACCTGGGGAATGAGTACAAATTAAGTGCACAACTCATTTTGAGTCTCAGCTGAGACTCAGCAGTTCATCAGAGCAGTCTCTATCAGCACATAGAGACTCCTCTCCTGACTAATATGCCCTGTCACAGTGCCTGGAGCCAAAGACTGATGAAAACTTCCTGCCATCTATCAGCCAGTTTGTTCAACTAGACTGTGAAACGTCAGCTGGTCTTATAAACACAGGGAAATTCCACAAGCCAAATTAGCTCTAGTATTGGACATGCAAAGCAACACTTGAATTCAAAATATACCCAAAAATTACCATTATTTTCTTTGTTGCCATTAAAGAACAAGTGCAAAAAGCACTAAATTCTACAGTACTATCAGATAAAAAGGCAAAAATGCTTTTGTGCACCTGTCAGTTGAACACAAAGCAGCTTACACCTCTGAAGTGATGAAGCGGGGAACTTCTTTTTTGACACATTAAATTCAAAGTATCACAAAAATATAATACTATTTTTAACCTGTCTCTGGTAGAAAAAGTTTCCACCTATATCAGAAGTTTATCTGGTTCAAGTTCCATATGACACATCTAACAGAATATGACAGACAGCTGGCAATAAAATCTCCACGATATCTTAGCTAACTTTGCAAAAAATTGCAAACTAGTTGATCCTTAGTGATTCTCAACCTTTTTTGACATCATCTGCTGTAGATGCCAGGATTCTGGTCCAATCTTAGCTGCTCTATTTAAAAGAAGAGGTGCTGGACAAAGGTTTTTAAAATTACCTGTGGTTAGTTTAGTTCTGACTTACCCAAGTATGATGTTCATATTTTTGCCATTTCTTTCTCCCACACACTCCATCAGATTTGGTCACCACAGGAGGTATGATTCATATTACTCTTTAGAAATGTATTTTAATAGACAAACTTTACAACTGAAAGAGTTTTTGAGATTTTAAAATAATGTATTCTTCAGTGAAAAAAAATCTATCAAATCACTTCAGTGAATGCATTTCTTCTGCAGCAACTTTGCCAATTCACATTTAATTGCAGCTAAGACTGGTTTCTCTTACTTGGTATCATAATCTAGTACAATTTTTTGAAAGAAAACAAATTCATCCACCTCCTACTGCCAAAAAGAAGAAAGTTTCCTTCTCAGAATCTTCTGCTAATATTTTGGGGTAATAGAAGGTATGGAGAATACAAGGAGGAACTCTTCCCATTGAAGGCAATGCCTCATCATTTCCTGCCATCAACTTGTGTATCCTTATGTATCTACAAGAACACTGTGCGAAGACACACAGGGAATAAAATTCACTGCAACACAAACTCAGGCTAAATCAGGTGTTTATGTATGTGTTTATACAAGCAACCAATTAGAATGCCAAGAGGAATTCTACCAGAACTAATAGTAATTAAATGCATTCAGGGTGGGGGTTAAATACATCTGAAGAACACTTTAAAATCAGTTATCTTTCCATATGCAAGTCTGTCACTAACTCCTTGTTTGGAATTAAATTATAATCTCACACTTTCTAAGGCTTTCTGAAAATTCCTTGAAACACACAGAGCAGTAATCAGTACACACATTAACAAACCAAATAAAAAAGCTAGAGATATCTGCACCAACAGATACTTAGAAATACTAAGTAATGCTAAGAGCAGCATTACTGAAAATAATATACACCAATCTTCTCAAAGGTTGAATCAGCATCATCTTTATTTGTGTTTGGTCTTCAATTCTTAGTTAGGTGTTTTGGGTTTAAACTACAGCAAGTAAGGGTTTCCAATCAAAAAGGTAATGGGAATCAAGATAAGCACTACTGGCTCAAGTAATAGATTTTATTGATTTATTTATTTTTTAAAAGCTTTATTAGCTTGAAGTCATGTGGTATCATAGAAATCTTCTCTCATGCCCTAAAGATCTGCGATCTATTCAGAGATGTATTCCTCTTTTTTGCAAACCCATTTACGTGATTTCTATGAAAAGACTTTTAAAAACCCCCATACCTATCAGGGAACAAACAAATAACTTAGTCACCAACCAAACAAATGCTGTGAGTACTACTTTTCCTGATACATACTTTTTGGTTCTTATACAAACCTTGCCATCTGCTGTGATCTCTGACAAAATAACTGACTTCCGTTCTCAATCTAAGGTTTCATTATGACAGTAAATATTTTACATCTAACACTAAAAGCTACTCCAGTCCCACTGCAAGACTGTATAGGCTTCTATGGTCATTATCACCTGTTACAAAGTAGTATCACAAGATTCAGTACTATGAATAAAGTGCTGGTGTATTAAAACAGGAAAAAACCCCACATTCAAAGCTAGTTTTGGGATGTAAGTATACAACTAGAAGACAAAGGTAAGAACTGGATGCAAGACCTATGCCATTACTTCCACCTTAAAATGCCTACATGATAAGAAGCCCATACAGTGGTTGAGGGCAACGTGTTGCTCCTAAAGTGGAGTTAAGAGGTCTAAGTCGGCTTAGACCTTTCACAGGGCACTTTGCATCTAAAGCATTCCTCAGAGTTAGTAGCTATTTTTAATAACAGAATTAAGTTGTTGGACTGTTTTTTTAAAAAAAGAACAGACAAACATAATCTATATCAGCCGTAGCACGTTCTCAAGTACTACACACTTGCAACACAATAAATGTTAATTACCTATTAGAATAAATACAATCTATTTTATCTGCTAATCCATACAACTCAAGGGTCCAGCAGAAATAAGCATGCAAAGTTTTGCCATAATGCTAGAAAAGGAAACATAATTCTGAAAACAGATTACAATATAGGACACGTCAGTGGAAGAGTTTGATTTTATTTTAGTGTCTCCTACCTGATAAATTCTAAATGGGATGTATCGAAATCCATTATCTTCTGGAGGATACTCCATGAGTTTTCGATTTATTGCCCAAAACTGCTCAAATTTATCTGTGAAGGTAAAATTAGACTTTGTCAATATCAGTAACATTTTTCCAGCTCAAAGAGGTAAATGAGACACAACTGGAACAACATGCAAACTTTTATTACAGAAGTTTAACCTGTATGTATTTATTTTTCTCACATTTCTCTTCCCTATTTAGCCTGAAGCCAAAGGTAGGTCACCTGCATTCTTCTATGAAAACAGTGATGTGGTGATTTATTGAACTGAAAGAGAAAGCAGCTTTAACTCATATCTTATCTCCCACTGTTAAGGAAATATTGGGCTATAAATTATGGATTTCATTACCTCAACTAACAGTGCCTGTTTCTCCACTCCCTGCTGTTACTGGTCCATACTGTCTCAAAGTCTGCTAAAAACATCTAATTGTTGTTAGCTATAACTGAACAATTGGTGTAAAGTACAGAGAAACTAAAGCAAGAGAAATACTTCTTGAGTGGTTTACATTGGGATATGTAGGTCTTAAAATAATCTGCAACAATGCGTATGATCAGAAAATATACGGCAAGATTCATGACACAACCTGAAACTAAAAGTTCATGCTTGAAACACATTTTTGTTATTATCCAAGTAAGTAGGATAAATTACCTGCACACCATTTCATGCTGCTCAGACATTACAAGAACTGAATACTTTATCACATTTAAAATGCACTAATGACAGCTTAGGCCTATGAGTAATAAAGGCTTTTATACATGCAAATCCATTACTCAAATGAAACAAATAACTAACACCAGAAGTGATACAAAGGAATACAAAGAGCTGAGATGAATAAAGCTGCTGCTAGCCTTACTGGAGAAGGCAGCTTTAGAAGGGGAAGAGCAAGGCATCAAATTCCTTACAGGCCCTAACTCTCCAAGACACCAAATACAGTGGATGTTCCCACAAAAGGAACACACAGTCTCCAATTTTCTTTCCTCGGTACAATGTTCAGCCAAGTCTCAAGCAGCTGGGTTCTTACAGAATTCAGCCCCAGTAAAGCAAGGTAAAATTCAGAAATGTATTCACAGAACAAAGGTTCTTCCTGATTCCACAAGTGCTGATTGCATTAAAAGCAATTGCAGAAAATTCGTTTGAGATTTGCTTCACTCCAGCACATAGCACAGATGCCTGCCAGTGCACTAAAAGGCACAGATTAGTATAAAATGCAGAGTTTATAATGCGTTGCTTTTCCTGACTGAATGCAACAGAATTCCAGAAGGAATTTCCAGAAGGAAATTCCAGAAGGCAGGAATTTCCAAGAAACTGGGAACAAACTCCTGCCAGGTATGCTGTAGGAGCATTTCCTGATACTTATCTCGGAAAGTACTTCCACACCCTTGTTTCCAGATTAGCAGCAAGTGCCTCTTGACAGGCACTTACCTGAGCCACAGCCAGCACCACCAGGCAGGCACCTGCCTGGCACAAGAAGCTGCCTGGATGCAGGGTGTTACTCCATCCTTCACTGGGCTGGGAGTGACAGTGACAACCCTGGAGCAGACTGTAATCAAACAATCCCACATCTGGGAACCCCTGTCTACAGAGTCAGAGGTTTAGTCTCAAAATGTCCAACACAAAGGATGACTGCCTCCTCCTCAGGAACTCTTTCAGAGGGAAGGTGAAGGTTTAGCAAGGTGAAGATTAAACATGCTTGTCCTTGGAGGCAGCACTCAGAATGACTCGTAGCTTTTACTACAGATGTGTGAACAGGCATTCCACAGTAGGCACTGATACATTTATACTTAAATTAACACTTCTAACTCACTTGAGAAAACTATTATGGTGATACATAAAACAATTCAGACCTACTTAAGCTAGTGAGCTTCAGCAGATTTAAATAAAGACTCCGTATCTGGAGACATCCTACTTGAACAGAAATAAAACAAACATTAACTTGATTAATGCTCATATTACTGTATGGAATGTTGGGTGTTAGGAATGTTGGGTGAAATTGGTGGAATTAGGAATGTTGGGTGAACAGTTTACTGTTCTCAAAATTCAAACACATCTTATGGATCAGAAGAAAAAGAAATTATGAACAAATAAAAGACTTATGTCAGAAGATTAAGTATACTGACCCTTGTGGCATGCAAATATGGCAAACAAGGGAGGCTCTGGATGACAAAAAAAAAAAGTTAAACAGTGGTAATGTGCAGTTAACTCACTTCTGTTCTTCATTCCTGCTTCTTCACCTCCCACAAAACATGCCAGAAACCAGGAAATCTTTTTAAGGCAGTTAAAATTAAAAATTTATACCTCTCAGATTATTCTCTGAACACTCAGGCAGTGTTTAAGACAATCTATTGTTCAAAGATCTAGTATTTTTTGTAGTTTTCAAATATAACAGCATAAATCTGCAGCAGTTGAATTATGAACTTGTTGCATTTTGTAATCAAGCATGTTCTGTCAATCCACCTGATATCCCACGACTTTGAGCTAGACATAATGGAGCCAGATATGTTAAGATCTCCACTGTGTACAGCACTGTCTGAAGACCTCTAAACAAATTCCTCCTCACAACCTTGTACTGCTGTCCTCCAAACATCTTTCCAGGGATACAGTATTTTCACTACAGGAAACTGAATGGGGTCTAGGAAAACTAAGACAAATTTTTAAAGCAAGCAGGAGGAAAAAAAAGTTATCCAGTTTGCATACTGATATATATGACCTGGCAAGAGCTTTTATTAGCAGATCACTGGCTGAGTGCCAGAATCCTAAAGCTCCAAAAGTACAAAATCCAGAAGTGACTGCTTTTCACAGAAACCTTAAGACTCAAAGCTTAAAATAAACAAACAAAACCACTGACAAATATCTACCCTAATCTCCTTAAAAACCTGAGTGAAAGGATTCTTCCTTCTCTCATTTTTATGTATCATTACCCCTTATTTTTGCAAAGTCTCAAGGAAGCTTTTAGTGCTACACTGAGCTGGAAGAACTAATTTGTTTATTGGCTAGACAAGACAGAAGGTGCTGGCCAGAAATTTAACAATCAAAACAAAACTGAGTTTTCATCAAGCCAGTAAACAAGGAAGAGTTCTCTACCTATCAGCAAAAGCACTTTACACACCTGTCTCCCTCCCTCGTAAAAAGCTTATGCAGTCTGCATGACATCTAAACCACCGTAACAGTCAAATCTGATGCCTTGTGTTTTTCACAGTCCATCTGTTTTTAAGAAAGTGCTTGCTTGAAGTGTTAGAAAGTTTCTGTATTAGCAAAAAAAGTACTTGCAAAAGGCAGCTGTCCCTATCTGAATAACAATATTTAAAGTAATGACAATAAGATTTGAACAGAAGTGAAGATTAGCGACAATATAAAAGTTTGATATGACCCCACTAATCATATTTCTTAAACAGGAGATGATGACTGCTACATAAATCTGCCTAAAATGATATAAAAACTCCTCTATGTATTTTTGGTCAAAGATCAGGAAGTTAATAACCAAATAATTGAGAAGATAAATGTATCAGCCAAGTTGCTAATATTTATAACTATTCCTTGCTTAGAAATGCAGTCACTGAATGCCCAAAAGCCAGACATTAGCCTTCAGTACTACAGAGATGCACAGAATCTCTGGAGAGCTTTGAAAATAATCTATTTACGTATTTAGAAAAAGTATGAGTTGGCAAAGCTACAAAGAATTAATGTCACCCATGACAATAATCTCAGTAACAAATTCATTAAGCAACGAAGTAAACTCAAACATAAATTGACAAATACAGTATGCCACATTATGCATGTAGGGCTCAGAAACCTATCAGTAAAATTATGATATTTTATGCCTTTAAAGTACCCATTAAAACTGTTGAAAAAATTACTGACACAGGGAAACACTGAAAATTGGTTTTTCCTCCATTAAACTAGATCCATTAGACTAGAGATCCTTTAGCAGACATTGAAATTAATCCAAATTTGTATCTTGTTATGTTAACAAGTTTTTGGTAATCTCATCATACTTTGTTGTTAATAGACAGCAACTGCTGAACCTCTTACTATTGAGCAGTGTCAATTAAGGACTAGTCCAAGCTAAGAGCTAAAAGCCTGGAGTGCCTTTTGCCCCTAGGTCTCAGCCTAATATGTTCTTCAGGCAACCAGAAAAATTAGTTTCACTCACACTAGCCTCTTACAGTCATTTTCTGAAACTCAAGTGCTGTCACGCTTCAAACAACTTGAAGTTTCACGTGCATCTTGAAGTTAGACACGTCCCCTTCACCCACATGAGGCTACAACAGCTTGGATCACTGAGAGGGTAAAGGGCACTGCTCAAGTGCTCGCCATCAACATGTGCATTTCACTACAGCATAGCTTTAAATCTGCATACACAAACAACCTGGGCAATTATCACAGAATGGAAAAATACATCTACAAATACCTTGCAATGAAAAGCCCTGGTAAGAGCATACATACAGTTAAAATGAAGTTCCCACTGCAGTGTAGTAGGCAAAAGAACTAAAAACCTTCACCCTAATCTTTATCAACAAAAATATCATAATAGTAAGGAATTATTTTGTTTCTGTATTTGATAGTGATGCAACTATCAGAGATTATCAGACTCTAGGACTGGACATATTTCAAGAAGGCTGTTGAGACGGTTTATAAAACAGGAAGAATCAAGACAAAAATCAAGGAAATACTTGAAATTCAGAAAGGAAATACTAATTCATGGCTCTTGTACTTCAGCATCTTTTTAGAACGTCAAAGAAGTGAACAAACTGGTGTAGCCCTCGGGGTAGCACGCATGCACAATTTTGTCTGGACTATTCATGGTTTCTTCTTAAAGCCATTTATTGGAATAAATTAAACAGAAAGCTTGAAATTAAATTATATCTGTAGCTCTATGCAAGTAATACCAACTTGCAGCTTGCACATAACTACGTTCAATACTGAAGTTTAAAAAACATAGAACTTGTCCATTCTCACCACTGTCTAGCAGCCTTATGAACCATGGAATACTTGGGGAGAACACTAAGAGACGTACACAATGTACAAGAACTGATGTACAAGAATGACAGAAAAGCTTTAGTTTGGAAGTGCCTCTGGAGGTCAAGCTATGGAGTAACAGCTCCTCATCCTGCCCCAAAAGAGCTGCCTACACAAAGTTAAACAAGTTGGCTCAAGGCCTTGCCCAGTGAAGTTTGACTGTCTCTGTGGGTTTCAACCCAACCACTTTCACTCCCCCAGCACACCCCACCCTCCCTTCCCCACGTACCATCTTCCTTCTGCTGTAACTTCCTGCTGCTGTAACTACTAACTGGTTTTTATCTGGTAATTGCCCAGCTCCACTGACAGTGGAGACAAGAGTGAGAGGAGTCTGACTCTATCAGCTCTAGGGGCCTTCCTTTCAGGTAAAGCTGGTATTAAATCCACCTTGAGCTTCCTCATCCTCAGGCTGAACAAGACAGTTTCCCCACTCTCTAATACAGCATATGCTCCAGCCTCTAAGAATTTTACCAGTACTCTGCTGGATTCTTTTCTGTTTGCCCACATTCCTTTTGTCTTGGGGTCCCAAGAGGACACAGCACTCCCAGGACAGCTTTACAAGTGCTGAGCCAAGGGGAGGACACAACAGCTTGAGCAGCTCTCTGGTTAATCTTTATTTATGCAACACCACACAGCAGGCTTTCAACTCTGTTTCTTGTTCACCATTACCCATTTCCAGAAAGCTGCTTCCCAGTCACTCCTAGACTGCCATGACGTATGGGCTTTTTCCAGGTCTCTAGTGCAGGACCTGTGTGTCAGCTCCAGGAGGCTCCAGACCATCATCACCCTTCTAAATGGCAGATCTGCCCTCCAATCCACCAACTGCTCCCACCAACTTTTCCCTTCATTCACAGACAAACCCACTAAGGATTAATCTGTCACATCCATATAATCAAACTGTAGGGTACAGAGAGCTGCAGCTGAAAGTCAAGGATATAAAGTGTATTTCCTTAACTTTAAAGCAAGCCTATTTTCTACTGACTAATGTTTTAACAAGCATTGCTTTTAACTGCTGTAGCCAAAAATAAGTCTTCTCAAAATTTAGTATAAATGCTTCCACATTGTTCCCAGGAAGACTCTGCATGCATACCTAATTCTGCTCACTCGTATTTCTAACCAATTTTATAAAAAGCTAACTTCTTGTGTGGTATGCCTTTGTTGATGAAATAAATATTTTGAACACTTTAAAACCAATTTCTGTGCTATTCAGAAACATTACTTACAGCTGATTACTATAATTTCCCAGCTAGATAAAGACTTATCTCTGAATTACTTAGTTCACCTATATTCACCGTTCATATTCTTGTTTTATAAAAACACTGATAATTACAACTATCAAGGACTTCAGGAAGACTGGTACATACCTGACTCTCAATGACTACTGCAGTTAAGTGACAGCCTTTTTGAGAACACAGCTTGAAATACTGGTATGGCATCATTAAGATATTTATTTTTCTCTTCCATTTTACACATTGCCACAGTTAAAATATTCTTGCTATTAAACATCTAGTTTACTTGGGCATTTTGAAAGACCATGGTATATAATACAAATCCACCACTGAAAAGGGAACACAAGCTCACTGAACTTTGCAGACTATTTTCATATGAGTCATTATCAGATAGAGACAGGACCTTAGAACAGTTTTGACTTAATGTATCAGAAGCCACAGAAATATGTGAAAACATTCTTCATGTCACAGGTAGCAAAGTAACAACATTCAACCTAAGAGGACATTTTGAAGACTGTACAAGAAAGCAGCATGCCATTCTTCAGATTATCTATCAGATCAAAAAGGCTTTTTCCCCCTGTTTTCTTAGTAAACCCAAGGGAGCCATACCTTACCAACATTCTTTTCACTTACTAAATGTACTCACAAACCAGAAGTTTCACTTTAAGTACTTCAAGTACACTGTTTCCTCAACATCACCTCCCTTCATTTCTAGGTCACCAGTTTACCTGGAAAAGGTTTAGGCAAAGAAAGTCATCAAGATGGACAACTTCCTTTCTTTTACTCAAATAACAAAATGCATACATCCTGCAAAATTTAAGCTTTCTCTATAGCAAAAAAGCAGGTGATCTCAGAAGTCCTGTCACTTAAACTAAAAGGAAAGCTCTGATGACAAACAAGCGTAAGCCCTTTTTGAAACACATACCGCACAGGTTGTATAGGAATTAACAGCAGGGCTTGTTACAGACTTTCCTGAGTAAGTCAATGGGAAAGGGACTCCTGACAATTTTATCCATCCTCTAGCTCTCTGCTCCATGTCTAGGACAGCCTTGGAATTTTGATTACTTCACCTCTAATTATGCTCTGTCTATATATATGAAAATAGACCAGCATAACACCACATAACTTTCTAACCCACTTTGCTTTCCCTGTACTATGTTTTTCCTAAAAAAAAAAAAAAAAGCTTTTCTTAAAAGTAAAGGAACCTTTATATTAATGCATACCAATAAATTCAGGAGTTTACTAGGATAAAGTAACTTAGAAGCATTTCAAATTGCAAAACAAGAAACCCTCAACAAGAAAATTAGATTTAAAAGTCCATTTTTTAGAGACAGTTTACTCTAAACTTTAGTTAGACCATACAAATTTTTCAGGAAATTACTTATTTAGAGAGCAAGGGGAGGAAGAAGAGCAGAAGGCAGCAAAAAGAGACTTTAAAGTTTGCTCCTTCAGAGTGTAATGGTTTTCATTAGGCACATAGCCATCTAACACAAGAGGGTGAAAATGCTAGAAACACCACCTCATCTCTAGGCAACCTCCTCTTGGGGCAGAGACTTCAGTAGGATTGTGAATGCTGTGTTACCTTTTGCTTTCCTTCCTTCTCTGCCTTCATATAGTTCTTGCCCTCCTTTGAGACCCACTGGTTCCCACTGGCCCCAGACAGAGCAGACCTGCTCTGCCCTGCTGTTTGAGAGCAGAAAAGAGAAAGCCAAGGGGGGAATGCAGGCTGCCATCAATTCCCCACCCTAGTGCTGCAGCATAGGGCAGCTATTCAAGTAGACATCAGGCCAGTGCAGAGGAGTAACAAAGCAAAAGCAGTTTCAGGGCTGTTTAGACTCACAATACTTCACCCATATGAGTAGAGCATTGGCTTAGTCATTTGTGCAGAAAGGGTAACAATCCCATAAACACTGCACAAATAACAGTGAGGTCTAGGTCACAATCCATTACTAGAAAAACCACCACAACTAACTAAACCCCAAACAAAACCCACTGCTATGGAAAAAAACCCAAAAAACATCCCCAGGAAGGCCTGCTGTGATGCAGCTGCTTCATTCTGCAGGTCTAGCCTGCTCAAAGCCAGACCCTGCTCAACACCAAACCAGCACTGGGCTGACTTTGTGCAAGGCTATCTGAACCAGCCTGAATTGCATTCCCTCAGTTCCATGGTATCAGCAACACTGATGTTTGGTGTGTGCCAGGCTAGCTGAACTCCAGAATAAGCAGGCACTGATGCTAATTAAATGGCAACTTGACGCATTTTGGGAAATTTTTAACTAAGAAAGCCCAGGAAGGTAACAATTGGGTTTTAAAAATCACTTTTAACCAATACACTAATTTTCAAAGTTCAAATGAATTATTTAATCTTTCTTCACAGTTAACCAAACCTCCACAGATTGAACATGGAAAGAACTCCCCATTTTGGTAGCAATATGGGGAAGAAGTAAACAGGTGATTTAAAAACTAGCAGCTTTTTATTCGTTCTCCTGATAAACTCCAGAAGATTTTCTAAGCAAATTTCAAATAATGAGTTGGGATCACAGAGATTTGTTCAGCTACTAAAGCATGCTCACCATGAAGTAAAGGATAGCATTGCTTCCACCAGTTCTCTATGAAGAGGAGAAACGCCCATCAAACCTGAGTGGGTCAAGTGTACGCAGCACAAGAAAAGCTGTAAGACACCTCCTTTTTTGCAGCTCGAACATTTCTAAACAGAAATGTGGTAACTGAGAACAAAACACAGCTTCTACCTCTCAAAAACCCAATAATAGTTTAAATTTTGGAACTAAATGCAAGACAATACAGGCCTAATTCTGTCAGTAAGGCAAGAAAGAGATCAGATGCATTAAAAGATAAAATATTGTATAATCTGAATACTTGCAGGATTTCTCCTCTAACAAGAACAATTCAATATGGCTACTTAACTTTTGGTAAGCCCTACAGCATGAATGATCATTACATTCTTTTTCCATAATATTTTCAGTAAAAATAATGACTTCATTATATTTTATAATATATAAAAGAAACCTTAAAATAGTTATGAGTTCTTGCTGTTTATTTCTCCCACTCACGTATCAAAAATACCAAGTCTAGTCTTCACTGGTTATAAATGATGCCTGTGAAAATTTCAGGGTACAGTTGCTTCTGTTAGTCTACAAGTAATAAAAAGCAGATGTGCTGATTCTAAACCCTCTCATTTATCAGAACCATTATATACGGAAGTTACAGATATTAATTCTTTGAACCATGCAAAAAATACAACTCTCCCCCTGGAAACAGTTGGAATTTCATTCGTTTGATCCTGAGTCATCAATAGGCCCATAGAGTCTTAGAGTTTCAAAGCTAAAAGCCTTTATTTTTCCACACAAAAGGCAAGAAGAAAAAAACCCACCCACTTGAAAATCCTTTTCATCCATGATAAAAATGGCCATAACTATATCAAAGCAAAAACAGTAGAAACATTTTCCATGAATTCTGACAAAAGAATTTTAACAATTCATACAAAGGAACAAAGGTCAATATAGCTGCATAGTCTGCTTTTATCACTTCCCTACCACAGACAGACATCCATGGCTGGTCAAAAATGTACCTGTCCCAAAGAAGAGTTCTACCTCAGAAATATCTGGTTTATTTATCAAAAATTGTCTGTGAAGAGCAAGAAAAACCACAGCACAAAACAGAAAAATATGTTTTCTTTCCTGATTTGGTATCAGATTAACATAAAACCAGTAATGGTGGGAGGAGGGATGTAAAGGTTGTTATGAATAACCACCAGCTGTTACCAGCACAAGATTTTCCCACAAATTCACTATTACAGCTCTTCTCTTAAAAGCCATCTACAAGCATCTGGTAAGTTTTGTGTGTTACCTGTTCAAGTAGCTGATTCTCAGTAGAAATATTTATACCAAATTACAAATTACTTGATACTTATATATCTCCAAACAAAACTGGATAGGTTTTTTTTCAGAAATTTAAATTCAGGACATGTCTTCTAAGTAATGCTATCAGTCGTTAAATAAATAACACTTCCTGTAATTAAGAACTGAAGAAAATTGCTTGAAGTTGCGCAGAAAAAACAGTCTGCAGATGTATCTTTACTTACAAAGCAGTTATCACAAATGCTACTTTCTTTTCTTTTTTGTGGTCATTTATTCTGTTTCACAAAGTGGTTTAAAATTATTACATCTCAAACGAAAGCCTATTAAAACATATTGAAAGATACAACATGCTTAAAAAGAGTTTTCTTGGTTTCACAAGCTTTTCTTGTTTCTCTTTTACGAAGAGTTGAGAAATTAAAATTAGCATTTGAAAGTATTCAAAAGATTGCTTAAACTTCTCATTCAGGTGTCAGATTCCACAGGTGCAATTTCTCATCAAGTACAGTGAAAGATTGAAATCAACTTATTAGGCAATCTCTGTTCTTAACATTATAAGGCAAAAAAGAAAAATTCTCCTTTGCCTACAACTGAAGATATTCTTAGATGGACAAATAATCAACTAAAAGATAAAGCCTAAGATGAGCACGATAAAAAGCATGGTGTTTATCTGTGCTCTTACTCTACTGACAGTAACGAGATTCTGTAACTTCTGGTTTAGAAGAACTTTAACTTGTACTGCTTCATTTTGGAGGTGTGCATGGCCTTCCTCAAGATCTTACCACTCAAATGGCAAATTAAGATAATGCCTTAATTTCTAACTCTCCAAATAAATAAAAAATAAAAAGCAGAGTTTCTAATAACCATTCATCTTCTAAATTATCACTGGAGTACCTTTAATATGAAAGGCAGTACCATTAAATAACAATGAAAAAAAAAATGCCATACATGCACTAAACACACACAGTAAACCAAAACTAACTTGGAGCCTTCTTGTCTAAACCAAAAGCATGGTTCAAGTCTTCTTGCATTCTAAGCTTCTTCTTTTTCATTTAATTTTTCTTATACATATACGGGAAGATGTTAACTCTAAGTGTTCAGTATTTTGTCTCTCAACACAGAATGAATATCTTCATGCTTACAGTAAAATGTTTTCATAAAATAAATTTATTAGGGATAATATAAATGACAGCTTCAGGAGATGAAAAAAATGCAATGAAAGTGGCATGATCACCCACTCCAGAGTGCAGTTTCTGAAACACTTACAAAAGCTTTTCAACTTACAGGGTCTACAAACCTTAATACAGAAGACACTACAAGCAAAAGTTTTATTTTGCACTGTAATATTGATTAATACCATTTGTCCAAAGTAAGGACACTAATTAAAAATCTTGTTCTGAAATATTTTGCTGACTTGTTCAAGTCAATATTTATTTATGCAGAAGTTCTTGTGAAAGACATAAATGGCAGAGAGAAAAGTAAAATTATTAAATCTACTGGACCACTTTTTTTAAGGTTTACCTGTATTGTTTAGCAGTGACACTCCATAAGCCTTAATTAGAGGAGACAATCTCTTATGTATGGTCCAAGAAAGCTAATACTGAATACTTACACCCCAGGTGTCTCCCTAATAAAGACCATTATTTGCACAAAAGCACACTAGATAATATTTATCTATTTTGATTTGTTGCTAGCTTTGGTTTGTTAAAACAGAGTCATAATCCAATCTAATTCCTTGAATAAATCAAGGCACATTTGAATTATCACCAAAATTATTATTTTATTAAAAAAAAACATAAACAAAAGA
This sequence comes from Dicaeum eximium, assembly GCA_013396995.1. NCBI lineage: Eukaryota > Metazoa > Chordata > Aves > Passeriformes > Dicaeidae > Dicaeum > Dicaeum eximium. Next base: position 1,983,632 of record VWZP01008818.1, on the reverse strand, counting down.
AAATCACCAAAACCATCAATGCTTCCATGACACTAGACAAAAATTCTGTAGAACAATGATATTTTATATCTCATGCAATAACTGAAATTTGAAAAAATTATTTATTAGTTTGACCTTAATATAATTAATACTTGATGTGTTGTATTTACCATTCTGTAATCCCATCCACAACTGTTTATGATCCTTTTTTTGCATTTCATTGATGACTTGACTTTTGTGCTTTAAAGCATCTGCTTCTTTTATACAAGCCATAAAATGAGCTTCAATCACATCCTTAGAATGACAGTGTAGAAGATCCTTTTCTGGAAAATTCTACAAAGATAAAGGATAGATCAAGAAAAATAAATGCATCATATACCTTGTATGACAAAGAATAAATGGTAAGTTTAAATAGGCATATATTTATGCAAAAGAAGCACACTGGAATCTTCTACTTACAGAAGAATGTAACAACTCACTCTGATGACAAGAAACAGGTTGCAGTGAAAATGTTTCAGGAAAAATAAAAGCTCAACAACTTTCTGCAAAACCAGAATTTTAACATGTTTTCAAGCAGATATCCAATCTCAGACAATAAACTGGAGAAAAAGAGAAGTAAGTGACAAGCACCTAATTTATATTGGGTCTCTATGGTATTTCATCAACCATTCCTATGCAATTCCTTGAAAACCAAGCAGAATCACCCACATATGAACTATAGCACATCTGCCACTTATAAACATTTTTCCTTGGAGATACTGGAAATCTTGGTCAGTTCCAGCTTCAATTAATCCACGTGACTGCTGCTAGCCTGTGTGACTTGATTTTATACCCCTTTTATTTGGTTATGGCTGGCATTCAGCATTGCAGATGCACAACTACCACTCCTCAGGTAACTCTTAACCCTTCAGAAAATGACAACTACCTCTCCTAATGAACTGATTAAGGCATTACAGTTGTATATCTCATTCAGGTAAAAAAAAAATATTCCTTTGGAAATTAACTGATCAGAAGGCCAGCATTGTAGAGGTTGTGGCTTTCTTTGCTTCAGTTTTTCTTTTATCAACACTTATTATCCTTTGCCATTTTATAATAACACAAGCATTCACTACTACAAATCCAGTGCCTTTAGTTTTCAGAAGTTTTAAAACCCACCTTTGTTCCCTTCTTATTAACTTTATTTTCACAGTTGTTTATGACCATGCTGAATGGAGCAAACCTCAGAGCCAAACCAGAGTGGCAGCATCATCAGTACTCCCCTTCCTAACAAGGGCTTGCCACACTTTTATACTTGAATTCTCCAGCTTTTCCACCAGAGGCCCTTTCCTCTTAACACATTACAAACTGGCATTTTAAAAAACTTTTGAGAGGGACTGTCAGAACCATTTTGGAAATAGAAGTAAATATAATGGGATATTTTTCAAAGGCTTTTACAACATAGTTAACATGTCGAAGTAGGAGCTAATGCTGGGAAAAAACCTAACCTTAATCTAATGCTGGAAAAAACCCTACCTTCACTCCCCCACATAAACCCAAGAAAAATAATGGAGACCGCTTCAAAATACAGAAACCCAAAACATTAAAAAGGGAGCTGGGGACTGCCTTACCTGAAAGAAATTCTGAGGATAACAGTGATAGTTCCCTCCTCATTAGGTTATTGACAAGAGTTGGAAATTTAATAATAGAATTTCATATAGTGTTTCCTCCTTACGACAGTGAGAACCCACACTCTGGAAACTGTGGATCAAAAGGATGAGTATTTTCCAAAGACAGGGGCATAAAGAAAAGATTGCCAATATCTCTTCCACTAACGTTTACATGGTTTGGTGTGAACTTGCAAAAGGAAGTGCTGTTGTTAGGACTGGTCTACGTTAAGCTGACTAGAAATCTAAGGACAGAGGTAAATCTAATTTCTTACATGAGAATGGCCAAGTATGAAGACATTAAAGAAGACAGAACAATAAGAAAAGTTCTTCTGGGGCAGACCTTGCTCCTGTTTTACCCTACAAAGCTGAGTGTCTCAGCATAATTGGGCCCAAGATTAGTAGGAAAACATTACTGGGACTGTTACTTGCCAATTGACATCTGCTTAAACCAGTAAAATACTTTCAGAAGTTCAATTTACTTGCTCAAATAAAAATGTGAAGCCTCGTAACCAATCCAGAAGAAACAAATAGACAGAAATAGCATACTTAAAGATCAAAGACGCTCTTTACAAGCAAGAATTCAAAGTGAGACACTGGCATCCCTCAAAACAAAGGAAGAAACAGTGGTACGTACCTAATGCCAAGTAATATAAGAACCTAGAAACTGACTTGCATAGTTAAAAAGTGGTATTTTAGCTAAGTCTATGAGAACAACAGTTTTGTTACAACAACTGTTTCATTACACATATGTCTAAATATTGAACTGTGGGGTCTTTTTTTGGACATTCTTCTCTTTCTACAGGTAGACATCTTCCTGCTGACTTTTTTCCGACGAATTTCAAATTGCAGCTAAAGCCACTCCCTGAGGATGAGTACCAGAAACCATCCACAGTGCAGTCTGCAGAACAGCAATGATCTATTTAAAATTGGTCAAAGCTAGTTAAACTAAAGAATCTAGACAGAGTAGTAGAATTAGGTGTGGCAAGATTAATTTTCCCAGCTTCTAAGGAGTAACACTGTGAAAGACTGGAAAACACCCCTGAATCTCAGTGCTGTGTATGCTTTTCTTTAGTAGGAAAACACTGACATTTCTCTGAAGTACTGTGAGTAGAAGCTGAAAAAGCTAAACATGAAAGTGACAACTTAAAAAAAAAACACTGCACATCTGCAAGAAGTATATGAAACAGTTTTACCTACATGAGACTGTCAACATAAACATGGCATACCAGCTGATTTATCAATCAGGGTACGAAATAAGTTTTATACTTAAATGTAGATCCTGTGTCTTGTATTTAAAAAAAAATTCTACTTTACTTCTTTCCACCTGAAGAAATACTGATCAATCATTAATAACCTTATTCGGTTCCCTGAAGAAAGGGACAATTGTAAACAAACTGGCTGCCACTCCTGGCTATACAACTAGGAGATTTGCAAAAAGTATTAACAGATGACATAAGCAGCTTTACTGCAAGTACTCTTATTGGTGTCTTTCTCCCTCCATGTCCTGCATTTTTGAAAGAACAGTTACTAAGGGTTGACTCTGATTTTCTTAGAAAGCTCAAAGAGTTCTGTTTTTTATCTTCCCATACCAGTAGACCCTTGCACAATGAACTGGTCACAAAGAAATAGGTATCGTCTGTACAGACAAGAGCTGTAAATGATCTCTTGCATAAAACTGTACCAAAAACATCACTGGCAATTTCAACAGTCTGGTTTCATAACTCCATTGCACCCATATTTATCTCTCAGTTCTAGTTCACAAAACATTTGTTTATCCTGTGACAGTCTACTAGACTACATTTACAGAAAATAGGGCATTAAAAACCATAAGGAGTGTATCCAGTGGAAGGGAGTGCATCTGTATTTGCATATTTGTGTTTAGTTACCATCAGTGGTCTTTTCTTTAAGTAGACTGATTAAAAAAAAAAAAACAAACAAAAACATTTATACTTCTGGCTTCCACAGTATCTCCCAGCAGTTCCACAATTTATCCATATGCTACATGGAAGAGTACTTCCTTTCCATTCCACGTGACCCAATCTTCACCTAAAAACCACAAAGATGATGACTGTCACTCTAGGTCAGATGCTGTCTCTCCTCCTGTATATCAGGTCATGGGTAGAGAGGCAGGCACCAGCAGACAATGGCTTCAGCAGAACCTCAGCATTTCCCCTGGCACACACAATTTCTTCTCCTCCAATAGTGCTACTATTTCCACAGCAGTTCACCACTTCTTATCTGCTACCCGAAATCTGGAGAGGTGATTACCACACTGAGAACTGAATAGTGTTAGACAGGCCACAGAATAAGGTGAGATGATTTTAATAGGAAAGGGTAGAATTTCCCTCTTTCCTGTAAAGCCACACCTGGATAACAAAAGCAACTTCCCAGGCTACAGCCTCTCATGATTCTCAGACCCCAGTATGCTGTTCGGCCTCATCCTTCTACAAATATTTAACGCAACTGTTTTTCAACTTTACAAGATACAGTGCATGTAATTTTATTGCCTATCGGAAGTACAAATTAACAAACTGTTACTTCAACGCAAAAAATAAGTGTGTTTATGATTTGGTCTGCATACATAACACAGGAGGACAAGTACAAACATCTTGAATATCAAATTAAAAATTGAAAACTTCTGCTGAACAGAAATGAGCCTTTTCCATGTTTTTCACTTCAAACAAAGAAACCCGATAGGAGGAGTTTGACTTTTAAAAAGAAGTTGAAAAACATTTTTTACAGATGTTTGAGATATCTGTTGTTGACTGCATGCATTGGTAGAAGAAAGGAGACAGCCACAACAAAAAAAGCTAAACTACATAAAATCTAAGACTGTTTAATTAAGCCAAATAAAAATTACGACTCTTTGAAGAATAACTACACAGAAATGAAAAGAATACTCCAGTCAAAAATCCCACACCTAAACTATACAGCTGTAAGGAACTGTAACACATGAAAACCTCAGCAATATTTTGACATACTTTGATATCTTTCAGTTATGTTTTGACTTAAGGATTCAGAGGGGTTTTATTTAAATAAACTTTCAGATTACATCAAAATAGGAAGAAAGATTATGCAGGTGCTAACTCCACAGTATTACATTACTAAATTACATCAACTTTTAAACTAATACTACATTAGCAGTTAATGATTTCTGCTGATCTTTAATGTACACCTTTGAGAAAAACTAAAAGCAGCTGATCTTTTGGCAAGCAGCAACACAAGGACATTAAAGTCAAGCTTATGTTACCGATTAAAAAGCACTGTGATGCTGCAACTTAATTCTCAAGATGCCTCTACTTTGTGATGGCAACATCCCCACATATCTTTCATTAACATCCCAGAGCTCCCAGAGCATAACAATTAAACCATGGTGTTGTAGTGCATTTTAAGAGTTTGTGGTTGTTAGAAGTTTTATATATCATTAATGGTTTTTCCCCAAAATCTCCCCTGTGTACTTTCCCTAAGTGGTTTGTCCCAAGTTCTCCCCATCCCCTATATAGTATTTTCCCTTCCCCCTGGTCTCTGTCAATCACCTATTCCCGTCCCCCAAGAGGTGTCATTCTCCCCTTAATCCCTACCTATGTTCTAGAACTTTCCCTGTCTGTTATGTTATCCCTGTGACCCCATTGGTTGTTGTATCTTGGTTGACACCTACCTTCTTTGTGATTTGTTCACTCCCGGGCTCAGCTCCTCCTTTCCTTTCACCTGATAGGTTTGTGTAACTCCCCACCCCTGGTTTCCTCCCCCCTTTATAAATTATATGCACCCTGAGCTCGGGGACACTTCTGAAGGGTCTCCCTTCACCCTTCAATAAACCCTGTTCCTGTTTACCACCATTAAGTGTCGCCTCCCTCTGCTCTCCATGCAACGCCTCTTGATAGACGCTACTTTGTATCCTCGCTGCCTGTGTCCTCTGCCGTGAGGGGGCACAGGCTGCACCATCTCCCCGACCCGGAGTGGGAGAATCGGGAAGCGGCCACTCTTGCCGCAAGCTGCCCTCACAGCTAGCCGGGACGTACATCGAGAGTGGACGGAGGGCAGCTGCGTCACCATGGTTTATGAAACTAGACGCCCTATATTTTCTTCAGGACATTCTGGAAACTTCCTCATCCCAGTCTCTTGACATTTATCAGACAAGTGTAGCAATTACAGAGGTTTCAAAAACATACCCAACTTCAGCTCTATTAAGTCAGTCATTTTAGAAGTTTCAACATGTAGAAATATATATCATAAGAATGTATGCTTTCAGTGTACACTTCCAAAAAGAATCGGATTACTGTTGGAAAAAGCTTTTCCAACACACCTTTGAGAATTGCTTCAATGAAAATGTTCAACGCAAGTGCTTCCCCAATACGTTTGTCATTTCACTCAAATCTCTCACGCACTGAAGTCAAGCCTATTAATGTAGTGCTGTCCTTCAGATCAGTTTTCCTATTGCACTGTTTCTTTTACAATGGAGAAATTAGCATTTCAGAGTTAAACGTCATGATTTGCAGTTGTGCTTTCGACTTCAAAACATACTTGGAATTATTGTCTCAATGCATTTCAGAGTATGCAAGAATCCTGCACCGAAGCTAACCTTGTTCAAGTTCCATTCTGAGCAAAGATCAGTAGTGCCATTAAGCCATGCCTAATTGGTTTACAATGCATAATCAAAATAATGTCTCTCCTGTGACCTAGCTGTCACAAGACCAAACTCATTTCACTTAGTTCTCTAAAAGGGACCAACATTAAGTACAACAGCATTCCCTGACTTCAAAGATTTCTACAGCATCTCTCATCCATGCTCATACATGCTTAAAAGGAGGAGCACTTCTCAATCCTCCTAATCTTCAGTCAACTCAAACCAATTAAATTAAAAACATTACAGAAAGTTCTTCTATCATAAGCCTCATAACTTGAACAACAATTTTGGATTTTGAGATTATACAGAATAATTTTCCACAGAAAGTCCAGTAAAACCACACACAGTCTCATGGAAAATAGCTGCAGATTTACAGAAACCTTTAAATGCTTCCTGAACGATGGATATTCTCCCTTTCAAATGACACCATTCACATGTTTTATTAAATAGTTATGAAACCTTTTCCTAGCTTCCAACTGTCATGCAATCTCATGCTCACTCATTCTTTAAAAAAGTGTCTATTTCAATTTACCTTGAAATGCACTGTGATGCTCCAAGGAAGGGCTGTATTTGATGCGTGGAGATCAAAGAGTAAACCAATTGGGTAATGCCTAAAATTGACAAGATGTTAATTTAATATAGAAGCCACGCATTTCATTCTACAGATCAGTTAACATACCTGCATTTACACACACACAAAAAAAAATAGCTGTTTGACTCCCACACTCTTTATTGCTTACCTAGAAAAGTTATACAGGCAAGTTTAGATGACTGATAGGCAGAATCAAGTCTGGAATGTACATGTTCAATATGTAAACCAGTGGTCTCTAAGCTGTGCCCACAAAACACTACTTTTGCAACAGCCTTAAGTGGCCTACAGCTGCTTTGTGGAACCTTCCAAAACAGTACTTTTAAAAAGCTTCAGACCAGGAAAAGCACACATGCTTTCAGATGCTTGAGTGTCCTGGGTTTATACCACACTGACCCTTAACATCCTTTCCTTCTCCCACATACCTGATATATCAATGCAGAGAATAAGTAGAAGAGTGAAAAAATTACGTATCTGTAAAAGAGCTGAAAGATGATAGATCAAGATGAACTCTGTATCTTTACTGTCAAATTAAGAAGAATGAAAAGGGAGGAAAAAAATTCATTGGAGTTTTGTATTTCAGTGGTATTCTAGATTAAAGGAGTTACACAAAAAAGCTTGCTTCTGACAAATATTCACTTCTGTCTCACACCTTTCTCTTCTCTAAATTCATTAGAATATATAGCCCCCAGCAGTATATGGAACATATACCACACACACAAAACCTCCATAGGCACTGTAAAAAAAGCTTTGTTCAGTTTTCTCACACACAGATATTGGCAAGATTTTTGATAAATTATTTTTTTTTAGATTCAGCATACCAAGACCCAATCTCTTATCTTTCAAAAATCATAACTCAAAGACCTTTACTAGATTTTCATCCTACAAAGAGAGTAACACACACTGAACTGTCAAGTCACTAGTTTCACTGAACTACATGGGAGTGATCACAGGTCGCAGACCCAAGCATGTACCTAAGTTTTGGAAGTCCCAAGAGTACTAACCAAGAGCGTTGCTTTAACAGCACCTGTGCCAAGCCATTTTCCAGATCGGTGAAACTCTCACACAACAGTGCTTTAGCACCCTCTACGGGTGAGCCACCCCAAAGCCACTAAGAAAAATTCACCACAACAGCAAAATAAAACCCAAAATACTACTACAATTCCTGAGCTTACCTGAGAATAAAGAGGATACATATGCAGATTTATCCCAATTCACTGCTAATGCTCAAGTTTTTACCATGAAGGTTTTTTACTACTAACTGCCAATCATGTCCTAAACACTTAACAGGGATTCAGCAAGAGTTCCATGAAAGATAATTAGATGAACACAAATTTTTAACATGAAAAATGACTTCCAGTTACTTTCAATTTATACAACAAAACAGATAACTAAGAAAAAGTAAACCACAACAAAAAACCCATACAAACACTCCTGCATCAGGTCTTGGCCAACATCTGTATTTTCTAATCAGTTAAGATTACAAAGTGAAGTTCATGTAATCAAATTCCTTCAGTAAAATCCCTGTGCTTTGCAGTGTTAATAGATGCCTGATTAAATCGTGCTTTGACCTTTTGTCTTCTGCTAATTTATGAACAGGAAGGATCAAGTATCCATCCAGTTGGTACTAGAGAGCCACATTTGCAATTACCAGGGCTAGAACACAACCCACACAAAAGGAACAAAAACTCCACTGAAAGCCATGTGTGAGTGCTCAGACAGGATGGAAACAAGCTGCAGGTGTCATCCACTAAAATCTGCTGAAAAACTACTCCAGCACAGAGTGGCGCCACTCAGGGAGGGCTCCTGAGAAAGGCTGCAGCTCTCCAGGTTTCAAGCTGCCAGGAGATCTTGGCACCTCTCCTGAGGGTTGGAGCAAGCAGAGGAAATACCCTTGCCTAGAGAAGGTGCACATAAGAAAGGAGCTATGTAAGCAAGCTAAAGAGCTGCAGGAAGTCAGTGGGCTGCAGAGCATCAGACATAGAAGACAGAGATTAATGGCATCTTCACCAAGATCTCACAGAGATGAGAATCTGGAGAGAAAGTGTCAGCAGTCATTGGAGTGGTCAGTGGGGACACACAGGATGGGGAGGACCAGAATTGTGTGAACTGAGGTGTTGAGGAATCCATTCAGCACCAGTAGCTCAGTGTGCAGCTGCAGAGGGAGCTGCAGGTTGAGCTCTGGGTGATGGGAGCCCCAAGCAAGAGGCCAAAACTGGCGCTGGTCCTTTGCACAGGAAAGGGCACGGGGTCCTGTGGCCCTGCCAGGTGACTGGACACTCAGGGACACGGCAGGAGCCAAGGACACGGAGGGAAAAGCCCACACTATCACACACAGACTGTGAGGGTGTAAAAACCCAGGGGATCCTTGGTTTGGGGTCCCTGCTCAGGGGCTGTTATCCTGTGGTTACACCATGACTAAGGTCTCTCAAGGATCCAGATGCAGAGGCTCTGCCATGGGAAAGCGAGGGTGGAGCGGGTAAGGAAGCCTTGGCTGGCTGGGTGTGTGTGGGCTGTGTTGGGAGTCCAGCGAGGCACCATCGGCTCCTGAAGCCGCCTGCTGCAAAGGGGCCTCGGTGCCAGCTCAGGTGGTCCAAGTGTGTGACTGCCAGAGCAGCTCCTGGATGGACAGACAGAAAAGTTTCCTTAACCTCTGGCCAAGAGAGGGCAGGCCTTCTCCAACCACTGGCAGTGCTTCAGTGTAAGACCAGAGGCTGGAAGTTCTGAGGAAGCATCAGAGCTGACTGAAGAGCATATCCACTGCCAGAGGAAGCAGTCATAGCACTAGGAGACTCCATCCTACAGGAGAGAGAGCCCCATCTGCCAACTTTACTTGTTAACCTGCAGAGGTTTGCTGCTTGGTAGAAAGTTGCGTATTGGCAAAGTTGTCCTCTGCTTGGATTATTAGTCCTTGCTGTTTACCCACATGGGCACAAATTTGAAGTGCTGCAACAGAACGCCTGAGAGTATCAAAAGTGACTCTACAAGTTCTAGGGGCAAGAAGGCATCTCCACAATTTTGCCATTAAAGGACACAGGTTCAGAGAGGTGTCTGCAGGTCAGGAGCTGGTTATGCAGCTGATGCAACAAGGACTCACTTGGCTTTTACAGACATCCTCTTTGGGGATAACGGACTGCTAGGGAGAGATGGAATCCACCTCAGTTGGACAAAAGGATCTTTGCCTTAAGGTTGCCCAGCCTGGTGAGAGCTTTAGACCATAAACAACAAAAGTGTAAATAACAACCCAAAGATAAATAGAAAAAAAAATGGACATGGGTAGATAGCAAGTGGTGAAAGGTGTCAGCTGCAAGGGAGATGCCAAAGTGATAAAAGAAGGTAGAAGAGAGGCCACCACAAGTGGTGCAGTTCCCCAAGAAGTGCTTGGGAAACAAGCAGGAAAAACTGAAGTTGCACATGCTAAAAAAGTACTGGGTACAGTGGGTACAGTGGGACAGCTTGCACAACTGGAATACTGCTGTGGAAGGACAGACATAAGCTGCTTAGTAAAGGCAGGCAGGGCAGATGAGGACAGAGGGTTGTCTTCCATGTCAGGGAGCAGCTTAGATGTATGAAACTTAATAGGACAGACAACAGGTTGGTTGAGTTCTTGTGGTTCAGGAACAGAGGAGGGACTCGTAAGGACAACAGATCATGCAATCCAGGTGAGAAAATTGATAAAGTCTTCTTTAAACAACTCAGTAAGAGTCTACATCACAGATCCTGGTCCCTGTTAATCTCTCACATCTGCTGGAAAAGCAACACAGTGGGACACAACTAGTCAAGATTTCTTGATACACACACTGGATGAACCAGAGATAACCCAAAGCTGAATCTGTTACTTATCTGATAAGACAAAAGAGTTGTGATAACCAGTGGCAGCTTTAGCTACAGTGACCACAAAATGGCAGAGTTAAAAGTCCTGGAGAAAGGACAGTAAGCCAAATACAGACTTTTGACTTAATTTTTCATTTCCTCCTGCTGCCCCTACACAGTTCAGGCTCAGCCATATCAGATGCATCATTAGACAACACTTTCAGTTCTTCACTTGCAGCCAGAGCACTGAACCTATGCTGTATTTACAGAAATGCAGTTGCAGAAGGAACATTCCTCCTGTTGCAAAAAGTCATAAACTTCCAGCTCTTGCAAATCTTAGGAGACTGTTTTCTAATCCAGTAATCACAGTCTTTGACTGCATCTCCTTCAGTGTGGTTGTAGGCTTAGTCTCCTGTAGCTGCAGGATGGTCTAAGGTTTCATCCATTTCCTTCTATAGTCTCTAGTGCTGCACAGTCTGATAACCTCTTCCTGAAACTCCTTACCTTGGTGACACAGACCCTCTCCCAGCACACACCTCCTACAGGCAAAGAATCCATCTTCCCCTGTCCCAACACTCTCAGCAGGACAAAGAACCCAGGCCTATGTAACTCCAGGCTTGTAGGGCTTCATTCTCCTTCAAGAACTTGACCCATGCACTGCAGAGCCTGAGGTAGAAACTATGTTTCAGACTTCCTCCAAAAATCTCACTGGAAAATGGAAGAGCTGCATCTGAACAGATAAAGACTTCATCCCAACTAGGTATGAAACTGCACAGACTGTAAGCAGTAAGACCTCACAGTGCAAAGTAAATAATTAGAATAAACAATATTATTAACAAGTTCTATTTGATTCTGAATGCACAAGTCATAGCTTAAAAGATTAAACATTAATGCCCACTATTCTTTTCTACCACCTACTAGCTCAATCTAATTCTCAGTTCTGGTGTTTGGGTCTTCCCAGAAGAAGGTTTGGCTCTTTATAGGATTACCATTCTCCTAAAATAGTGGTTTACCAATAGCACTTTTCTTAGAAATGCAGTTCCACTGAAACCAGTGGAGCTGTTCCTGGCAGAATAAGCTTAGTTTTTCTGAAACATGAGAGCCTTAATTAGCAGATCATCACTACACTATTTCTTTTTATTTCTATGTTCAATGAATTTAATAACTCTTCACTTAATTTTGGAATTACAAGCTACATTTTTAGTCTATACATATATTGTACAGTGTTTTGGGTTTTTTAATTCTAGTTTAAATATCATGGTATTTGAAAACTTACAGAAAAGATGGATCTATTTGTGGTTGAAGTACAAAGCCTCTTTCCTTTCTTGTTACAGCTTCAGTGAAAACTAGTTTTCTCTCAGTATTTACCTGGGATTATGAACACACTGGGATAAATGCGGTACCTTACTGTTTACTTAGGTAGTATCCATAACTCAACATTACTATGGCACATAAGACACCATTTCTTGTTAAACTCCACATAATTTATTTAGATGTCTAAAGCTGGTTTGGCCAGTCAGTTATAATCAAAGTTTAAAGAGATAGTTTTTATGGGTTTTTATTTACATAGTTTCAAGGTTTACACTAGGTTGGTCTCAAAGAAACAAAAGACTATAAGAGATCTACTGCATCACCAAATCTACAGGGACTCCACAATGTGATGCTTGCTAATCACACGACAATCCAGGTCATTAAGATAAAAAAAAAAATCACTAGTTTTCTTTCCTATGATGATACAAGAAATAAAAAGAGAGAAAAATCTCTTCATTATTCAAAATACTAAATACCTTCCTGGATGGCTGATGCTATCTATACAGAACTAGGAAACAGTGCAGCTCTCAAAATATTTTCTTTAAAACTCTATAACAACAAAAGAAGTAGAAAACCCGATAAGAAGTATTTATGAAAATTAATTAAATGAAACAATATCAGTCCAAGTCCCTAACCTCTCACTAAAAAAACCCAACAAACTAAAAACCCAAAAGAAGATAGTTTTAATAGACTAAAGGACAAAATAAAAACAGAATCAACAGCAATTAGTTCAGTAAACTTGAACTAATTGAATTCAACAAATGCTTGCAGATCAATATTAGATTTTTACAGTGCAAGCACATATCACACCAGCGAACAGCGAAGGCTACTCATGTTTTATTACAGTGATGCATATAATCTATTTGCATTCAAACTCCAGAACTATTACTTCCTATCTGTGTTACTAGACATCTTTTAGGAAGGTGGAATATGTCAAAGGACATATTGGCAATTGACACATTGGCAAAGGACACATTGGCAAAGGTCTTATTTGGCAATTCTGCTGCAAGCAACAGTAAAGTCAAAACCACAAGCATTCTGAATTATGGTAACAACAGGAACAAAACCAGTAAGTGCAGCACAACACCTCTGTCTTACGCATATAGTAAAAATGCAAGCAGAATAAAACAAGAATACAATCAACATTAAACCTTCTTTTGTTTTTCCCCAAACCATGCATTTCTTACCCTCCTCCTCTTACCATCTTTGAAACCCAAGGGAGTGATTACTTTAGGAAAACTACTGACACTGTGCTGAACCTGGGAACTCTCTACGTGATAAACTGCATAAAGTACAAAGTTCAATAAACTCACCATTTCAGTGGTGTACCTTCGTATTCAAACCATATTTCACTAACTTCCTCCTGTCTCATAACTTTCTGAAAGTGTTTCTTCACTTTGTCTGTTACCAGTGTCAGGTAGCTTATCCTTGGCAAAAGCAACTGAAAAAAAAAATTACAGAAGCTTTAAGTGTAAATAACGTATACTAAACTAGTAAAAATCTATAACGAGTATGGATTTTTGTAACCAAAATTCAGTTAGCATTCTCTTCTTCCCCTTTTTACGGTAAGAGGTCTTTTAGACAGCTTACTTTTTAATGGTCAATGGAAGGCTATAAAGTTATGTACTCAGAAGATGCAGAAAAGCAGTACGCAATATATTAACACCAAAAAAAGTAAAAAATTAAGTTCTTGATTCTTTCAGTGGCAGAGGGAGACCAGTGGACTTCAATTTCTGCTTTTCTGTAAATAATGAAGTTTTAAACCTTTTTCATATAAGCATATAAGAAGATATTCTAACTTCTTATTGAAAAGAATGAGCAACTGTGTACCAGCTATTATTTCAAAATGGAAATTCCATTTTGTTCCCCAAGGAACAAAAAAAACAATGACAACTAGATGCTTAAGGGTTTGCTTTCCAAGTATTTTGTACTTCTAGTAGCTGGCAATTTACATTTTTCTTTCCACTGGGTTTGCCAATTCAACCTATTTGTCAAGACTACTATTCTTCCACTACTTAACCTTCACCCAGCAACTAAAATCAGAAAGAAAACAGTAAATATTTTATTAGTTGAAATTAAACAAGACACATTCTTACAGATTTGGCATATACTATCTTCTTTTCTCAAGTGTATACTATCCAAATCAGAATGTTGTGCCATTTTTATTTGCAACATCTTCCCTACCACCTCCTTTTTTTAAAGTCTTATGCCCAGGAGTGGTTAAGCACTCTGTATCAATCAGTGAATTGACTGATGATGGTGTGGCACTTTTACTAGAGATAAATCAATCTTTAAGCATTAACAAACAATGCTTTTCAGTATCTCAGTGAGTAAAGATTAACCTCCCTGTAAAATATCAATTCACTTTACAGCAGACATTTTAAATTAACAGTATTTATCCTGTAGAGTTTTGCTTCATAATTATTAATAAAATAGATGGGCCTAAGGTGTGTATATATAGATTATATTTTTCATGTTTAGAGAAACATTTCTTTTCCAGTGTTTCTCATAACCAGTGTTGTTCCTTAAAGTATCTTCTTTATAGTATATGAATAATGCCAGGCCCTAAGTGAATGTCTCTGGTACAGACGTCCCAAACTATGTCAGGATATATTTTGCCTGACAGAAAACTTGATCTCTGCTGCAACATTCTTCCAGAATTTCTCCAATAAATAGACCACACTTTGATATATAAATCAGATAATATTTTGGCCATGATACTACAATTTGTAAATACCTAATTCATAAAGAAGAATGGAGAGTACATCAAATTCCTGGAAGAACAGATTCATCTTCTTGATAATACTGCATTAGGTTACATCTGTGACATAGGTAAATTTTACAATTTTATAAAATTACATAAGGCCAAGTCTCACCCCTATCACGGTCATCAAGTCAGTTAACACTCCATTTTTCATGTACCACATGGTTTTCTTTTTCCAACTGATGCTTTTATTACCATCATCACATTGTTTCTACCTTGTTTCATAGGAGCAATGTAATCAAAACACAGCCTTCATTTTTAAAAGGCAAACAGACTCAATAAATCCAATGAAGTTATGTACACATTCAAGTAAGAATTGTTTGGTACTTTAATGACTTGAATGACAACATAAGCTTATCCTTTGTTTACCTAATTCCACATATCTCCACTCATTGTTCTTGCAACAATACAGTCCAGGCTATACCAATCAAACCCAATATTTTTGGTAATAATTTCATGTTATTTCTGCATGATATGTACAGTTAAATTAATACTGGTGTATTCTGATGAGACTTACTAGGACTCTTACAAAAGACTCTTACAATTTTCAGCTTGTTGCATGTAGCACAGCCATGCTGGAATTGATAAATATATTAAAGCATTATTTATTGCAACAGTGTTTCACATACCCCTTTAAACTGCATAACTTCCTCTGCAAAATATTCTACTTCCGTTTAATATTTTGAAAGAACAACCAGTTTCTACTTCAACACAATTACAGAACACAGACAATAACCAAACAGCATCCAACTGAATTTAACAGAACATGGCCAGCACTCCCAAAAGGCTTCAACAAAAACTGTACAATTGTACAAAACCCAACAGTTAATTAGGTTAACAGGAATTACCTGTTTTTCAGAGATGCTGAGCATTTGTAGAACCTACTGAACTTTCTTTGGTTCCCCCAGCTCTTTTACCTTTATATAGTTATCCCCTTCCATAGGAGAAATGAAATGATACAATTCTACCAGTTTTCTAGCTTTGATTATCTTAGAGATTTACAAGTATACTAAATCTCTTGTGACATCTTTAAAAGCAGTTTAAACACATTTTCACCTTGTTACCCCTTTTAATATCCCTTCCCCACCCACTGAACATGAGTTCTCTTAATTAAGAAAAGTAAATCTCCAAATACCAATCACCAAGCAGAATAAATCCTCACAGCCATCCCTAAATGTTATCCCCAAAAATTACACAAACCACAACACCTTCCTTTTTAATATTAGCTACAGTATTTAATCACAATACCAGGAATGTTTTCTTATTAACCAGGAGGTTAAATTAAATACAAAGAACTCCTAATACCTAAGTAAACGCTTGCCATGTAACTTTGTGTAAAGAGTACCTCTCTAGGTATATCCACAGGTTTTGTTGCAGAACATGCAACAAATTGCAAAGCAACATGCAAAGCACTAAAATGGAAAAATTACAGATTTAACAAGAACTGGATTGGTCTGATCACCTAAGTGTCAAGGGAGATGAAACAAAACATCATAACATGGAATTGCTTCACATAGCCCTCTCCTACAGATACATTAAAATAATACTTTTGACACCAAGCAAGCTAAAGAGTGGTCCTGTTAAAGACCAGTCCCTTGGTCAGAGCATCATTCTAAGACTGTATCCTGCTGTAATTTTGTTCTTTATACATCTGACAAGTCTCAGCCAATGAGCCTCTGCTTCCTGTATACTTCTTTCATCCCTTCCTTTCTAACTGTTGCTTGCACCAAGAGGCAAACAGTATATAATTTTAATATAAAATGCATAGCAATTTTAGGATGAGAGAAAAATCAGATAAATCAGCAACAAAAGTACTTCAAGCAAACTGTTCTTAAATGTGCTGCCACTCAAAACATAAGCACCTGCATGAAACACTCCAAAGAAAATTGGTGTATCCATTTCTGCATAACTGCAGAAACCTACCCTACATGACTATATTAAGACATAGGACAAGGTTTTACCAGAGCTGCCTGGTCTTTCCAAAAGATAAACAAGTCAATTTTAAATTACTTGTCCTACCCCTGTGCAGTGCCAGAAGGTGATACACACATGCTTCAACTCCTGTGCTGCACTAACCCATCTGACAGGGCGCTCCTGTCACACTACTCACAAAAACCAAAATCCATCCCACAGGCTCTGAGTTGTTTTTCTAACCCCTCACTCCCCAAGTCTGTGTCACCCTTCATAAAGCAAGTTCCTCAGAGCAGAATCCTTTTTCCTCTCTCAACTTAATGATGCCAGCATTTCCTTCCCATGAAGCCTTTCCATTTATGAAAGGCAGTCTGGAATACAGAGGTTGTATCTATACTAACAAGTAAGAGGAGACATGGAAAACTGAACAGCTCATGTCAAGGGCTGGAAAGGTTAACTACATATACTTTTCTACTTTACCCATAATTTAGGCGTTCTTTTACTTTGATTTAGCTCAAGTTTGCTCCTATACACCAAATGTCCATTAGCAACTGAAGCCCATCTGCTCCTTCAGCTTGACATGCAAATGATTCGACCCATGGGCTGACTGCTCTGTGATGCCAACCTGGGCACAGGAAGTGGAAAGGATGAAGACTTATTTCAAAGCACTCCAGATCTGAACAAAAACATTAATGCAAACACACTTTGAAACTATTAGAACTACACCATGATTTAAAACCTTGATTGCTATTCTACTTTATACTATTATAAATCCTCGGTCCTTCCAAAGACACAAAACCTGTATTACCACCTCCAACATGAACTGAAAAATGAAGAAGCTAAAAGTTTAGAACTGTCATCCGCAGGTAACCACAAGTTTGGCAGAAAGAAAGAATTAAGCATTGAGAATTTCTATGCACACTTTACATGGAGTAAATAAAAGAAATCTTATGACCTTAAAACCATTTCCTTGGTTTCCTAGAAAGCTGGCCACACCACGAGGATAACATGGTTCCATGGTTTCCAAGTCAATGTAAAACAGACCAAAGCTGTAAGCCTCTAAACTTAAAACTTGTACCTTTCAAGTAGCTCTTACACGAAGTGTGCAAACATATTTTATATGTAAATATGTATTATATGAAGTCTGAGACTTTTAGGTAGTTTAGATGTATTTGGCAATAGGTCAACAAATATGAAACAAAGTGCTTATCTTTTAGCAGTGATGAAACTAAAATATACAAAGATGAGCACGATTATTGCTGAACAAAAAGCACTAATAGTTTATTAGGTTTCAAAACAACACATGCAAATGAGAACACAGAAAAAAGAGTTCTATCCAGTGCGGAATGGGATATGATAAGGCTTAAGAATTTCAAGATCCCATAAAAATTAGAAACTCAAGATTTCCCTCCCATATACTTGTTACATTTCAAATTTGCATTTCACTGAATCAGCTAACATTCTTTCTCAATTACATGCCTCTTAGGTGCTGAAAGAATGAAAATGATGAGAACACTATAAATAAATACATCATTACAGAAGGCACTTCCATGTTACAACTCAAATACATCCATCATCCCTTTTTTAACATCAGCTAGCAATCCTGTTCAGGCACTGTTCTGTTTACCCATTATAGCTGCTTTTCTTATTTCTGAGCTAGATCTCTCATGGCTGCTGGACTTTAAAGAAAAGAAAATGAGCAGAACTCATCCACAGAGCCAGTGTTCGTTATGAGTTTGTGTTACACAGGTGACCAACCTTAAACATTAAGAATTCATAAGTCTGACTAAATTATTTCTGCATTAATAGAAGTTCTCTCCCTTCAATTGTTCATTATCCAAGAACATACAAACTCACATCCAGCCTCCTCCTTTACCTAGTACTCGCTGACTTTTTAAGAATTTTTTCAAAGATCTTAAGTATCTATGATAAGTTTCTCTCACTGTGATAAGTGAAAAAAGCCTGAACTTTTACCATTTGCTGTGAAGAACAATGAAGGCACACAGCATGGTTATATGTTTACTCTCAGAAGCTACCAGCAATAAGAAGAAAATAAGTGAGTTTTTTTTCACAACATGCAGTAATGTACATGATGAGAATGAAGGAAACAAACACAACCACGGCCTTGGACTATTTGTGACTACCTTTGTCATACTCACATAGTAGGGTTCAGCTTCCCTTTCAGTTATCTCATCCTGATACAGAGTGAAACAGGTAGGTATTCGGCCAAACCACACATCTCGAAGCACATCTTTGTCATCTGTCATTCTTCCAATGGACAGTGAAGCACATGTAGATCAATTTGTTTCTTCAGCTACAAATGTAACCCGTTCCCCCCCCCACAAAAAAAA
Source organism: Dicaeum eximium (assembly GCA_013396995.1). Lineage (NCBI taxonomy): Eukaryota > Metazoa > Chordata > Aves > Passeriformes > Dicaeidae > Dicaeum > Dicaeum eximium. The sequence continues at coordinate 1,964,641 of VWZP01008818.1, read as the reverse complement.
CAAGTCAGCACGACTGCAAATAAAATACATCTTGTTAAAGGTTCTCCCATAACTACGTTCCTGCAGGCAGCCCAGCGCTGCCACCGGGACATTAAATGCAGCACTCGGTACAAAGATGGGGATGAATTAAATTCCCAACTACAAACACATGGTGCATTAGGAGTGAAACATAAACGAGCATTTCCTAAGGCTGCATCACGCCCCAGCCGCAGAGCCCAAGGTCCTTTCCCGTTCCCGCCCCGCAGCTCCCGGCGCGCCGAGAGGCCCCGGTGCCGGGGCAGAGCCCGAGTCCGCGGCCGGGCGGGCGGGCACACCGAAACGAGCCGGGCTCTGCGGAGCGGGGGGTACGGGCCCGGGGGGTCACCGAGGCCGCAGGACGGGCCCCGGCATCGCCCAGCGCGGCGCTGAGACCCGGGGGCGGCCGGAGCCCGGACAGGCCCGGCGGGNCCCGGGAAGGGCTGGATTCTGGAGCCGGTCCCTGAGCCGATCCCGGAGCCGGTCCCGAGGCGCTCCGAGAGCGCTGTCGGTGCTGCAGCGGCAGCGCTGGAGGCGGAGAGTCGCAGAGCTGCAGCTGTACAGGACCCGGCCGTGGGCCCCCTTCTGAGGCATCGGCGGGGTCGCTCAGCCGATGGACCGCGCATTTGAGAATTTCGAGCGCTTAATCTCTCTGTTTTCTCTTTCCCGATTGCTCTTTNCCCCGGCATCGCCCAGCGCGGCGCTGAGACCCGGGGGCGGCCGGAGCCCGGACAGGCCCGGCGGGGTCTGTCCGTCTGTCTGCCCGCCCACCCCACCTCCCTCTCTCACTGCCGGCAGCCGCCCGAGGTGAATCAGCGGCGCTCCCGCCCCACGGGGCCGGGCCGGGGAGCGCCGCGGCGGCAGCGCCAGGCGCGCTGTGCCGGGCCGGGCCGGGCCGGGCCGGGCC
>VWZP01008818.1:1895436-1963557 GCA_013396995.1 Dicaeum eximium | reverse complement strand
CGCTCAGCCGATGGACCGCGCATTTGAGAATTTCGAGCGCTTAATCTCTCGGTTTTCTCTTACCTGATTGTTCTTTTTCCTACTTCCCCAAGGAAATAATCACAGCACCAAGCCTCACAGAGTCCAAGGAGCGTTTGGACAATGCTCTCAGGCACATCGTGTGACTTCATGGGATGCCTGTGCCGGGCCAGGCGCTGGACTCGATGGGTCCCTTCCAACTCAGAATATTCTGTGACTTTTTCTGTAGTAGATCTTACCCACTGTGATAGATGGAGCAAATCCAGAGGAGGCCACAAAGTTAATAAGAGGACTGGAGCCCCTCCTCTGCAAAGACAAGCTGGGGAAGGTGGGGCTGTTCAGCCTGGAGAAGAGAAGGTTGTGTGGAAACCTCAGGGCAACCTTCCAGTATCTGAAGGGGCCTACAGGGAAGCCAGAAAGGCACTCTGTGTCAGGAACTGTAGGGATAGGACAAGGAGGAATGGGTGCAAACTGAGAGATGGGAAATTTAGTTAAGGTATTAGGAATAACTTCCTTACTGTGAGGGAAGTGAGGCACAAGAATAGGTTACTCAGGGAGGTTGTGAGTGGCACAGTCTGGCAGTGTTCAATGCCAGGCTGGATAAGGCCTTGGTCAGCCTGGTCCAGTGGAAGGTGTCCTTGCCCGTGGCAGTGCAGACTGGGACTAGATAATATTTCAGATCCCTTCCAACCCTTCACACTCTATAATTCCATGATTTTATACCATGATCACAGGAGGATGAGGAGTAGCTGCTGCCAGCAGTGACACCCCTTACATACCAAAGCATCATTCTGGATTGGTTTTTATCAGCTCAGTAGGTGCAAGGCCACAGTGAATTCCACCTCTGCCCTTCAAAGACCATCTCCCACAATTCTGTCACCTGGCAAATCCCCATCTCGATGTCCTACAACTGTAGGAGTGCAGGGGAAGATCAACACTCGTGGCAGGGAACATCGGAACTCCCAAGGAAGATATGTATCCTCTTGTGCTACACACTAGCAGCTGTCAAAGCTGGCTTGTTGCGCGACAAGATGCCCAACTGCGGCGCACATCCCAGAGCGGCTGTTTTGGCACTTTGGGATGAGAGCTGATGCGGTGTGCTTTTAGTGGATGCAGTTTCGGTAGAGCCAGTTCTGGCCATGCTGTCTTGTGGCCACCAGATGTCATGCAGTGGCCACGACTGCAGAAAGAGTCTTCGGGAATTCGGGAACTAACTGCAATTATTACAGACCTTCGGTGGGGTTTATCCAAAGACTGTCATTTTAATAAGTTTGTGTGTTGCTGAGCCAACAGTATGATTTGCAGAACTCTAGTATTTTTTGAGTCATCTGAAGGATTAGAAAAGTCTGAAAGGCTCGTTTTAATTTTTTCCCAGTTTAAATAAGATCATCATGATGACCTCTTTTTCGTAAAACATAATATTCCAAACATGAGGCCTAATAAAAAAATTATCTCTTTTGCTACTGCTCTATAAGCAAAAAGTTAAGCTAAGTTTTGTGATTTGAAAGCCTTCCTTGCCTTCTCTCTGAATTTTTCTGTGACACATTGATTTAAAAAGGGAGTAAACTACTGTAAACCTGGAGAAAACTTAGTATTTGGTATAGCCTACCCCAAGGACAGGGAAAGAAGGCACAGAGCACATGTGATATTGCAAGGGCTTTATGCTCTGAAGGGACCAGTTCCCTTACACTCCTGAACATGGGTAACTACACACCTTGCACGTGTTGGGCATGATGGTGGAAGGGGAGAGGTTCCTCCAGAAGTATTGTCTGTGCACTGACAACAGTTTTAACAAATGTGGATGGGGTAGAAATTATTGTCTTGCAGATCTGGAATGACAGGAGACATGCACAGAACTGATCCCACAATTACAGAGACATCCAACCCACAAACACTGCACATTTACTAAAGGCCTCTCTCTGTGTTTCTACAAGGAACCTCTTTGATGCTGTTACAGATCTCTGAAACCAGTCTAAGGAGAATGCACTGGCCAGTGGAGCTGCTGTGAGATGCCAGCACCACTGGAAAAACAAACAAACAGAAAACCCTGACCAGACAGACAAAAAAACCCCAAGATTTAAAAAAATATCTTTTTGTCATTACAAAATTTGCAAGCTTTCACAAAGCTTTGCACATATGGATATCCCTGCAGGAAATCAAGGAGAACCACAGGGTTAGTCTTTGCCCTTTCCTCCTATGAGCTCTTCAGAGCTCTTCTATAGAAAAGGGTGGTTTTGGTAGGATCTGTAGGCTGAAGGGTTTGACTGATCATTGTAGCAGCATCACGAAAGGTAATGCCAGGTAATTTCTTTTCTCACAGGCTGGCAGGAGTCTGCAAGCTATTATCAGTGATACTGTTAGGATGTGACTCCTTGATGCTGCCTGTGCTCACCTCCTGAGCTCTGTCTTAACCCCCACTGCTGCAGTTCTTGAAGCACAACTTGGCCAGCTAGACTGTGCAATCAGCATTCTGTTGATTACTTATAACAACTACCAAGCAGATTAAACATTTACTTTTGCATTTTTCTCTTGTGTATAATCTAAGGAACATAGGCACCTGACTCAGGCATATGGATTCCACTTCATAGGCTGAAAACTGAACTCCATTGAGCACCCAAGTCTTTGGCTGGATCTAGGTACAAGAAGCCAGGTAGAGAATAAAACTCAGTCAAGTTATAAAGTGAGATAACTTACTATTTAAATTATCTTCCTATTTAAACATCATGATGGTGTAGTTACCAGACACAGATACAGCAAGATACATTGTCCATGTGAGATTTTAAAAACAATAGTTCTATAGGTGAGTGAGGCTCTGCTACTGAGACAAAGTTGGTTGTAGATAAATACATGAGATATAATGTGACTACTGAACAAATAAACTAAACCTGAAGTGAAGGCTAGCTTTGCTGTTATTATGACTACAAATAAAGAGTCAAAATCTAACATTAAAAATAACTGCTAGGATGTAATGTCAAAATAAGTACAATAAAAAGAGAATTACCTCTTTGACATATTTTTTTCCACATTGCTATCTAATGCTTTAAGTTCACCATCACTTGGCACAATGGACTGGTCTAAATTGGAAGGGGAAGAGCTCAACAAACATATTTCCAGTTCCAAAGATCCTCAAGCAGTATTCCCTCATTTTAAACGTCATCATCAGACAACACACAGTGAGTCATTGCCTAATGGCAGCCGAATCAAAATACCTGTTATTGAGTACATATGGAATGTGAAGATGCTTGTAACGAACAAGATTATAATTAAAGATGCATTAATTCTAATAAAAATAAGAGAAATGGAACAGATGGTTTACATATTTGTGGGCAGTTATGTTTTTCTGTAATAGTAGGGCAGATGGAGATTTGTAAGCAGAATCAGTGTAAAATTTACCTTGGAAGGGACCTCTGGAGTTCTTCCCTGACATCTAGGCCAACACCCCTTCTCAAAGCAGGAGTAACTACAAAGTTAGAACATATTGGAAAGAGCAAATCATGGAAGCATTTGATTGGTAAAAAGTTACCTGAAATAAAACATGAAATACCATTTCCCTATGTATTTTGCTAGAACTGGGATTACTGATACTCATTGCTTTGGTTACATGGAATTAATTTAATGGTGTTTTCATAGAATTGGTATTTTATGTCACCTACACATACCACAAAGTAAGGGTAGTTTGTAAGTATATAATGTATATACTTATGTAAGTTATACATATATGGATGTATAACAAATACCCTTGGCAGGTGGAGAAAATATTCCATTTATTCAGTCCTGGCTCCACTTCTGTGAAACCCAGACTCCATTAAATCATTACCAAAACACACAGATATGTGAAACTTTACCTGTTACAGTGTTGTTTTATTAGCAAATGATCAGCGATCACTATTGCTGTTTTCCCTTCACTTCCCTAACTATTTTCAATACAAAGCAAAACATACTTTAATTTTCTAGCTATTGTCTTTTGAGTGTGTAAACAAAACCAGATTGCAAGAATCATTAATGTACACCTTTTAATATGCAACAGTGAGTTACAGTCAAATGAAACTCATAAAGCTGCTATTTATATCTAGCTAAATAGTTCATTGCTGCCTACTCCCAGTGAAGCGTTAATTTGATTAATTACACAAGAAGCTGATTCATTCTTCTGAGAACTTCCTGGAAATATTAGAAGATGGCACTTAATGTTTTCCAGATACAATTTTAATTTATAAGTTTGTGGAAGCAAAAAAAAAAAGTCACTTATCAGGATGTAATTCTTCTTTCATGCGCTTTTCACCTACTAATATTTGTCTTCTATAACAGTGAATATATTTGTAAATATTCTAAACTGGTTTTAAACTCTTTCTTGTCTAAATAACTGAGGTTTGCTGACAACTGTCCTAGTTTTCCTTCACAGTTGTTAACTCTTGTTGTTAACTTTTTATTTTGCTGATTTCATAGAATCACAGAATTATTTGCACTGGAAAGGGACCTTGAAGATAATCTATTTCCAACCCTCATCCCCTATTTTAGTTCCAAATTTAAATTCTCAAATCGTATTTCAGACTAACAAAAAATCTTTTACTGCTAAACCAAGTGACTGGACATTGGGAAATCCTAGTTCTAGGTCTGCTGCTTATTACTTACCTTGAACAAAATTTCTTGGTTTTGCTACTTTGTTGTAGATTCATGAAGACATCTTGGACTCAGTGAGGAGGAAGGGAAATATCACTTTTAAAGTTTCACATTATGTACATGTGGAGATTTCTTATGAACACAGATCATCAGATCATAAGCTTTCTTTTTTAATATACTGACAATGCCAACAGCTCATTGTTCACTTAGCTAGATTTTTACCCCTCTGCATGTTAACTAAGTAACACCTATTCTGTCAAATATTTTCTCTTATCATAGAGGGGAATTCAAAAAGTGGTAGGATGATGATTCCCAACACATCTGTTTTTTCTGTTGGAAAAACTAACAAAAAGGTTAATGGCTTTGTCAGTATGGGACTGGTTTGGCTCCATCTATGTTTGATACATAAATTTAGCCATTTATGACCAAGGATCAGCACTAACTTAGGGCTGAATCACAGCACAGCCAGAAAGTAACACAAAAGTAGAAGGAAGATAATACAATAATCCTGTGCTGTTTGGCAATTGGAACAGCTTTTAGGTTGTTTACTTTTAGGCAAGAAGAGGTTTCACCAATAACCTACCTTGTTAATACCATTAACATGTCAGCTGCTGAGACATGGGCAGGCCAGCCCTCAGTACAAGAAGACACTAAGCACCCATGCTTGGGAACTCCCAGAGCTGAAACCAGAATGAACTGCTGTTTGTTGACAAGTAATCTTTTATACCTCGGTAAGAACACTTCTTGCTGTACAGCTTTACATTAAAATAATTTCAATAAGGACTTCATTCCTTTTCTCTGCTACACTGCATAATTCCAAGCTTCTGAGTTAGACTCGTTACAACCTGGTCTATTGGCTATATTATGAAACCTGACTTACTCTTGCAATAAAGCACCAAATATCATAAGGGTTCATGGATAAAAACATGCCAAGTGTGACACAGAGACAGCAGCCCATATTCCCTGCCTAACCAAGTCATCAAGGCTTCGGAAAAGTAATTTTCTATTTTCAGTAAATATACATGTCTTACTACATCTGATGTAGAACACAGTTTTTTCCTTAAATTTCTGAAAAGAAATAGTACTGATTTTTAATAAAACATAACTCTATTGCAGCCAAAGGGGTTTTTTTAATATGACTGGATGATCTTCAGTAGTTTTACCCAAGGAAAGAATTTTTCTCAGTGATTCCAAATTAATTTACACAATTCTGTAGTATTAAAGTGTTGGTAACTCCAGTTCTGAAGCTCTAATATATCTTTGTTTCTACACTAATAAAGTGTGGAGAAACATGGAGATTTAAGTTTACACAGACCTTTCAGTGAATTTGAAATCAGTATTGGATGCAAGTTTTTCTGGTTTTCTTTTCCTCTTGGTTGTATTTGTACAATATTTGTTATATGTGTTAGCTGTTAAATCATTCATTTCACAGGGAAAAAAGTAAGAATATGATGCATGTAAAATAGGAGAATGGGTGTTTGAGTTGACGATGAAAAAAAGGAAAAATCCTAAAGTCTATCTTATTCCATAAGAAGTATAATTATCAGTGGCCTCATCAGTGCTGAGGGTTGCAGAGGGGAGCAGAAGGTTGTTGGGAATCACTTCTCTTGAGCTGCTGGCCACGCCGTGTCTAATGTAGCACTGTGTATGCTTGATTTCCTTGCTTACACAATAGTTTGCACTTGCCTCTCTTGAACTCCATGATTCTTACAGCCTCTTGTTTGCTGAGATTCCTGTGAATAACAGCTCAGCCCTCCAGTATATCAATCACTCCACCCTGCCCAGTTCGTATCACCCAAAACCCAAATAAGTGAGTGTTCCAGCTCCTTGTTCAGTTCAATGATAAATGTGTTACATGGCTTTGTGATGGGTTGACTGTGGCTGGATGCCAGGTTCCCACCAAAGCCACTCTATCACACCCCTCCTCAGCTGGACAGGGGAGAGAGAATGTAAAGAAAGGCTCATGGGTCAACATAAGGACAGGGAGAGATCACTCACTAGTTACCATGAACTGCTCCTGTGTGGGTTCCTTCCATGGGGTCCGGTCCTTCAGGAATAGGTTGCTCCAGCATGGGTCTGCTACAGGGTAAGAAGTCCTGCCAGCATTCCTGCTCCAGCATGGACTCCTCTCCACAGGACCACAGGTCCTGTCAGAAACCTACTCCAGCGTGGATTCCTTTCCATGGGACCACAGGTCCAGTCAGAAACCTGCTCCAGCATGGACTCCTCTCCATGGGATCATAGGCCTTGTCAGGAGCCTGCTCCAATGTAGGCTTACCACAGGGCCATAATCTCCTTTGGGTGTCCTCCTGGCATAGGCTCCTCCCCAGGCTGCAGGTGGGGATATCTGTTCCACCATGGACCTCCATGGGGTCCAGGGGGACATCTCGTCTCATCATGGCATCACCACGGGCTCTGGGGGAATCTCTGCTCTGGCACCTGGAGCACCTCCTCCCCTTCCTTCTCCACTGACTTGGTGTCTGCAGGGCTGTTGCTCTCACGTATTCTCTCTGCTGCTGTTTCTGCAGTGTTTTTTTCCTCTTCTTAAATATGTTATCACCATTGCTGATAGGCTTGACCTTGGCCAGCGATGGGTCCATCTTGGAACTGGCTGGTGTTGGCTCTGTAGGATACACTGGAGGTTTACAGCACCTTCCTGTAGAAGAACACTGTAGCCCCTCTGTACCAAAACCTTGACACGAAAACCCAATACACATTGAATTATTAACCACTACTCTCTGATCCCAGCAGTCCAGCCAGTTTTTCACTACCCTTGCAGTCTGCTCATCTCCTCAATTTAGCTACCAGTACACTACAAAAGACAGTGTTGAAAATCTTGCTTCAGATAAGCTACATCTGTTGCTCTCCTTTCATCCACAGAGCCAGCCATTTCATCATAGAAGGCAATCAGGTTGGTCAAGGATGATTTAATTTTGATTAATCTCTGCTGGCTGATTCCAGTCATCATTCTGTTCTTCATGTGTCTAAAATGTGGAGGACTTGTTCCTTCATTTTCCCAGGAGCTGACCATGCTGTAGATCTTCCTTCTTGATTTTTTAAAAATAAATGATGTGATACTTGTCTTTTACAGCCAACTGCTGAGCTCCCCCAGTTGCCACAGCCTTTCAAAGATGACAAAGAGGAGCCTCACAAACACATCAGCTGTCTCAACTTCTATGGATGAATCTTGCTTGGTCCTATGTCCAGAAATAATTAAATTATTCCTCATTTAATATCCCTGTAGGATGGGTAGTGCCTCAGTCCCCACAGTTTGCTACCAGCCTCAGAGACCTGACCTTGGCAGTAAAAACAAGGCAAACAAGTACTCCAGTACCTTTCTATTAAGTACTCCGGTCTTTTCTGTGCAATTTGTCACTACATCCTTTGCATCTTGCAAATTTACATTTTTCTTCACCTTTCTTTCAGGGCTGCTTATCTGTAGTAATCAAACTTCAGAGAAAGCTGGAGCCTCTGTTGCACAAGCTCTTCTTGTTGTCCTGTATGTTCCTTGGTGGTTTTGACCCCAGCTGTGTAGCTTTCCTAATTTGAGTCTTGAATGCCTGAGTGATGCTGCTAGATTTCCTGGTAACCTCCTTTCTGTATCTGAGCTCAGCTAGAACTTTCCTCTTCAGTGAATCTGGCTTCCTGCTGTATCTGCCCATCTTCCTTTGCAACCACAATGGGCCATTCTAGTGCTTCAAGGAGATTTGATTTGAAGACCAACTCCTTTTTCTTTCTTGGCTCCCCAGTGATTCCTGCCAACCCACTTCCTGACCAAGCTTAAGTCCACTCTCCTGAAGTTCAGGTTTTTGCTATGTACCTTCCTAGCATCTTAAATTGAACCTGTTTTCACACTTATTTTTAGGCTTTGATCTGCATACTTTGATGAACCTGCTTGGAAACCTCTCTCAACAGCAAGATTATTGGGAAAGGTGCTCTTGCCTTTCTTTCTTATGCTGGTGCCATCACTTCCCACCACTCCTCACTCCGAGAAAATAATCCATGGACATAGAAGCCAAAGACTCTCCTTGTGACACCAGCTACACTGGCTTTGATCTGCATAATACATCCTCTCCTATTAAGCCCATGTCCTTAGTGGTAGGGTCAAAGAGGAGCACCACCTTGGCTCTTTACCACAGCTCAGAGCACAGCAGCTGCTATTGATCTGCTCAAGTTCTCTTGTGGCAGCAACATTTGTGTCCAGATGGTAAGAAGTACAAAGTAACAGTGAAAAGGCTGTAATAGATAGCAATAATCCAAAGACACTCTTGGCCATCCTGTGGTGTCCTGCAGCAGGGCCCAGGACGAGCAATCAGCTTCCTCACAGCAGGTCTGACCTGCAGGTGGGTACTCTGACCCCTAGAGAAAGAAGCCTTTGAAATAAGAATAATCTTATTAGAGAAGTTTAAGCAAGTCCATTCCTTGTTTCATCTCATATTGATTATTCTTACGCTTTCTGTTTGCCCTTTTTTTTTTTCTGAGCCCATAATAGTGTAGCTTCCTTGATAACTTATTGGGAAGGGCATGTTTATAAAGACTTAGCCCAGCTTACTCATTCTCCTTCATCTATCTTTTTGTGGAACAGCTGATAGATAACTCCCTAATTATTGTTTATTAATGGTAGAAATTCACTGACCCACATTCTCACAGTCACTCTCTGTGTTCGTTTTAAATATTACATCCTTATTCTCTGTAATCGCAACTGATTATCCTGGGAAAAGCAAATGCTGATGAACAGCTCTACTACTTCATGCTTCTTCTCCCCAGGACTCACAATAACTGGTTTGTTTCATCAGGCTATTTCAACACCTCCTCTTTGGATAACTTTTCATGGGACAGTGCAAGGCTTATATTCATCTGGAAAGAGGACAGAGCTGATGGCTGCACAGGGGCTGATGGTGTTCACAGGATCTGAATTATAGACCCTGTGTAATATAGAGGAGGAAGAAGTGACTGGTAAACATAACTATGAACAGGCAGTTTCAAATTCCTAGTAATGCTCCTGTATTTTCTGCAGATACATAAGAACAGTTATGCTTTTAATTACATCTGGTCAGCTTATTATTTAATTGCAGATTCTTTAGCACCCAACTAGGTTACAGAAGACTGGATTGCTGTTGGATTAGTCACAGGATGCTCATATCCCATAGCAATTTAATCAGCTGTGCTTACATTTCATTCTTTAGCACATTGGCTCTAGACTGTAAATTGCTAAAGACAGAGAGGGACCTACCTTCCTTCATGCTCATCCATTTGCTATCTCATCTTAGTCAGTATGAGCAATAATACATAACTGGTAATTATGTATCTAATTTTCAGGGCTATTGATTTAGTAATATACCTAGAATCTCTAGGAAATAATTAATTTTAATTATTTCATAGTTTCTGGGAGTTTCTGCCTTACTTCTTAAAAATTAAAAGAGAAAGATCCTGTCCTAACTTAAGCTATGCTGGCTGATGGATCTACATGAGAACATGATGAAAATATAATCGAATGGCACTGCTGATTTAGTCAAACAAATTAAAAATTATTCTTGAAGGTGACAAAATAACTTCAACCTAAGTAATAATCAAAAATTTAGACCAGAGAAGAACATGACATATAGTTTTGCTTTTGGCCAACTATGAAAGTGTAGCAGTACTATGCACACTAACCAGTGCAAAACTGGAAAGCAAGAGAAACAAAGCCATAAAATATTAGCCTGGAAATATATACATTTCAGCCAAACTATATCTACTCAGGAAAACATAAGCACATCTTGATATTAAGCAGTAAATTAACAATTTGTCAGTATTATATTCCTAATGCCTCATTGTTATGTTAATTTGTGGTGTTTTTCTAATTGAATTAATTTATGGTCTTACTAGTATATCTTTAAATTGTGACTACAGGAGAGCTGAGTACTAGAATTCACATTCATTTTTCTTTTCCTTGTAATCAAACTTCTGAGAAGGCTGGAGCCTCTGTTGCACAAAGTGGCATCAATGATGCTGCCAATCAGCGGCATTCTGCTCCCATGAGAAGCAGCATATCCCACCTCCCTCCTCCTTTCCCACTATGATGGGAAAGAAAAAAGAGTAGCCACAACGTGGAATGTTCTCTCCTCTGACTAGCATCCACATACTTTGTTTCAGACTAGTTATATAGCCTGTTTTCCCACAGCTGTTTCATCTTCCCCTCCTATAGCTTTGAGGAGAAAAAAAAAATAGTTATTGAACATTTTCAGATGCCAAATAAATGCCATATTGAACCAACCTTGACATAGCACATAAAGTGTTTTACAGATATTAGTGCTCAGCTTGAGACCAGGCTCAAAATCTTTATTTTAACTCTTTATGCAAACTGGTAAGTCCAAAGACTGAAAGCTTTCAAGAAACTGTAAGTTGAAAAATGCACAGAGGAAACATTCATCTCTTACAGGTGGGCAAAAGAACAAAATACTTGGATACTCAGAGCAAGAGTGAAGTGATTTGTAGGTGAGCTGTAGGTGTTATCTTGGCTTTGTACTGACACTGCACTTCAGTGAAAGATAATTAACATTAAAGAAAAGTAACATTGGATTGTTATTAATAGAAAAGCACCTGGCAGGCAACAGAGAAGAAAACCCCTGAAAGAAATGTTTTTTCTGGGAGACTTTTTTTTTTCCCTGTCAACTGATTGGAGAAGGAATGAAAACTATTGACATGGATGTATTAGCAAGAATAAGAGGAATATTCAATGCTGGGAACTCCTGAACATTTCATAACTGGAATCTATTTGGCTATCTGCCTGGACTTATGGGCTGAACCTAGCTGGCGCTGAAACCAAACAGGGCACTCTCACTGTTAGCATCACGATGGGAGTATTATGTGGAGGTAGTAACTGATGCAGAAGTAGTTCACTTGTATGTTAAAAAAAACCCTACAATGGCTCTGGTTAGCACTATAAAATTTCATGCTAAAGTCAAAGGCTTTAGACATGCTACACCTTGGCATCGCTGTGCTGTGGGACACTTCTAATGGGTGAGCACCAAAGTTATACAACCCCATGGATTATACAAATGACTTATTTTGCTTCCGTTGAGCTGTAGGATTCTAATGCAAAAGACTCTTTAAAGGCCCAAAGATGGGTTGTAGGACTCTTCTTTGAGTAGCTGACGGGAGGTGTGTGGGTAGGTCTATATGACACTTCCTTCTGCATTAGAAAAATGAAGGTGAAATCTTGACCCTGGTAAGAGTCACATCCATTTTTTGCTCATCTGATCAATAACTAGCACCTAAGGGATGGGCATTGCATGCTTTCAAGAGAGGTATTAGCTCACCAATGAACCTGAATACCAAAGATCCCAAATTGAATCATGATGGGAACCAGGCAACATAAAATAAGACCAAAAGCATCCAACACAGAAATCTAAATTGCCGCCTGAAATAATCACACAGTGCGTACAAGATCAAATTCAGAGCATGAGGTTATGTAAATTCACCCCCGCTCCAAAATATCCTCAGAGCCTGAGGTGCTTCCATCTCCTTGAGCTCCAGTGCCTGTGTGCTCCCTTGTGTGTCCCCCCAGGCAATCCAGCCGTGGCCACCAGACAGACTGGGGTAAGGCACGGCAGCTGGCACGCCAACAATGATCGCCCTTTGAGCCTCAGTGATGTTTTGCCCCACCTACCAGGTACATAGGGCAATCCCAGAAATGCTTGACTTCCAAATTTACTTCTTGGCTGAAGCTCACATCACTGTCTCTTGCTTCCAGATTTCTTAGTCCTGCTCTCAGTCAAGCTATTGCCATTTCTCCAAAGTCCTCCCCTGTGACATGGAATTGCTTACCTTTAAGGGGTTTGCCCTGCTATTTGTTTTAAGGGTCTCTTTGCTTCCCTGGCTTCCTACATATTGCTCTTGCTACAATTCAGGCTGCCATGTTCCTGAAGTAATTTAGTTCCAAGCCTTGGCTTTTCCTGATCCTAATACTTAGTTGCATTTTCTAGGCTGTCTTTAACCCCCAGGGGTGATCACCCACATCCTACCATGTCTGATAATTTACTGAAGACGTTAATTTATGCCTTTTTTTCCCTAGGCATGGAATGGGACTCACTCCTCTTTTCAGGTGTGGCCAGGGAACCTCTAGTCTCTTGTTGGGCCAGAAAACAAGCGTTAGTGGTGATATGACTGTGAGATAGAATGTATTCTTGTAGGTAGGATATTCCCAAATTAAGGCTACAATTTCCATCACTATTTCTACAGCATACCTGGAAGTCCTGGGAAAAAAAGGAAGCCAATATGTAATTTTGTATGGAGCCTGCTGTTACTGCATGACTTAAATAAGATCCAAATATGCAACCACAGGGAGTCCCAGCAGAAATTCAGGCCAAGCAATACCTGGTTTTTAGCTCCTTGTCAGACTTAGGCAAGAAGCAGCCACCCGACAGTCCTGTGAAGACTGAAGCAACTCTGAGCATGTGGGGAAGTGAATCCCTAAGTACCTGGGGCACTTGCAAGACAAACAGGGAGGCAACCCTGGAATTTAAGTGCCCACAGGGTTAGGTGTCAAATGAATGTGAGATTTCAGGACCATAGTTTGGGACTTACGTGTTTTATGTGGGACACAAGGAGGACTTTGGCCCCTGTGTACTTTATTGCTCTTTTACCACCAACTCCAAAGTGTGGAAATCCAAAGCAGTCTTCATATATTCTGACAGTGGATTATCTGATTCTCAAATGTTTGCATGCATGCACCATTTCTGAAGGAAATTTCACACCTCTGTTGTATTGGAAATGAATAAAAAATATTTTATGATAATCCATTCATATTTTTCTGTAATTTGTGTTTGGGCTTTAGATTGGACGTTTGTTTGTTTGTTTGTTTCAGAGCTATTGTGCCATATTTTGGAATAGTTTTATATTAGAACAGAGATTGTTTCTGTTTTGAAACAATAAAAAGAGAGAATCAATTATTTGAATGAATAGTATTATCTCAACATGTGTATTAGCTGATTTCTATTACAACTTCAAAAATTTAGAGCCTGTATTTATTGGATTATCTTTATAGCTCCAATATTAGCATGTTTCAGGTTTATGGGGTTTTTTTGGTTCTCTTAAATCTCACGTATGTGACAGTTTGCAGTAAAGCACAATTATTGGATATGGTGAAGTCTAATCTAGATACTCAATCTTCTTCTTTTTCACCGTGCTGGAATGATACCAAGCAGGAGAAGGATAATTTGTTGCATAATACCTTTCTAAGGTATGAAGTACTGTGAACTGTTGCAAAATTGTGTTGGTTCAGATAGAGCTGGACCGACTTGTTCTGTTGCATGTGCCTGGATTAAACTGACATAAACTGGCTGCTGACATAAACATGACCATCATTTAAAGTTTCCTGAATGACTGGCTAATTCTTATGAATGTCTATCTTAACTAATGGCCTTAAAAATGCCTTTCCTGGCTTAAGAGGTCCAAACCTTCTACATAAGACAGGTACAACTAAAAGTACAGGGCCTCAACAGATCTGTTTGGCTCGAAATCACACATTGTTCTGACACTGCCATATTTAACAATCAGACTTTAATTTTGCCCAGAGTTTGAAAAACAACCAAACCAACCAAACCCCTTCACCTAATTTTGTGTATCACGATTTTTCAGGACATGTTAGCAGTGAAGCACAAATGCCGGATACCTCAAGGCTTATGTGGAATGCACATTTCTTACATGTGTCTCTCCGGAGAGATGTGGAACTCTGCACTTTTTCTAGGTACTCAATGGTGCTACTGCTAATCCAAGACCCTGCCAAAATAATCTAAGAGGATTTGAAGAAACATGTGTGCCTTGCATTTCTTGCATTTCTCCCTTTTCTCTCTTATGTCATTTAAACTTTATGTTTTCAGGCCAAGCACTTATTCTTTTTTTTTTTCTTTTCTTTTTTTTTTTTTTTTGGTGTAACGAAGTAGCACAGGTCTGCTAAACATATCCTAATCTGCCTGGTCTGCCATCAACTCAAGGTATCTAATGGGTAGAGTGGCAGGGAGAAGACACACCACAACTGCAGTGGCCAAGACTCCTTTCTCTCCAGTGCTGTTTAGGTGAAGTGGTTCACCAACACCAATTAATTTACCTTTGCTCTGGCACAGCAGAATCCCAATTATAACTGACACCTAAATGGAAATGTAGCACCCAGACTTAGTAATGTATTTATTTGGCTTCTTCAATGGTGAATGTCAGAAAATGCCATGGTTATGTCAGTTGTGGTCCTCTAGTCAAGGAAATAGAAAGGAATAATTTTAGGCTAAAGTAGAGAAGAGATATAGCTATTTAAATCTTTATAGTGTCTACCCCGTGTCCAAAAATCCTGTCCAGATATAGCAGACAGGACTTTCTGCTTTGTTCCTAGCCATCTGTCAAGGACACCATCTACCTGCCATTGGGTCTCCTGTCTCTGTCCTCAGAAATACTTAAAATCCAAATGGATATGGTCCTGAATAGCGTGCTCTTGCTGACTCTGCTTGAGCAGGGGGCTGCACTAGACAATGCTCAGAGGTCCCTTCCTATCTCAAGTGTTTTGCAATTCTACAGTTTTCATGCTTATATAGCTTGATTTACTGAAACTGACTTTTATTCTCAATCCCTTATGCAGATCCTGAGAGTACAACTATCTTTCTTTCCAGTTCTGCCCAATTTTGGCATGACACATACTTAATTTTGGGAAATTAAGTATGGTTTATTATGTTTGGGTTATTATGTTTAGTTAATCACTAACCAAATAAATTAAAAGTCAAAATAACTGAATCTTCCCCCCAAACAGGTGTACATATTGCTTGGTGTAAAACAGTAGCATGGGTAAGACTTAGCTGCTTAGACAACTCCTGTGTATTTTGTGTTTCCCTACCTTGCTCACATCCTTTTCCTCCTGCCATAAAAAACCAGCATTACTTTATATCCATCAATTTATGTAGTGTTTGTCAATTATTGGCTGAATATGACCATTGCATAATGCAGAATTTAAAGTTTTTCCAGAAAACAGACTTTCAATATTTTCAACGACATCTTAGTATTTTAGCAGAGAATTATAACATCCATGTCCCATCAGTAACAAGCAAAAATCAGAATCAAAACCACAAGAGCCCTAAAAGCTCCTTACATCAGACAAATGCGTATGTGTCAGACTTAATTTAGGACATTAGACGGCATCCGTCAGCGCACAGCAGCGTTTCCCAAGAAAAGCTGGACCTCAGGGCCATTTAAGAGAAGATTCCTAAAAGCACGGAGGAATACATGGGATCGCCAGGTCCTGGCAGGGGCTAGTCACGATACGACCTGCCACGATCCTCCCCGCTGCAAGGTGTCTCAGCCTGACCCTTCTCGCGGGAGCGGCTCTGCCTCCCTACGGAATCCTTTCCTCGTCCTCCTCAGCGGGATAACGAGCCAGCAGGCGGTCAGAGCCAATTTATTCCCAGGGAGAGGGATAAGCAGCTAATTAATTAATGTGGCGGGCACCGAGACAAAAAGCAGCGCTGCAAGGTTTGGGGTGTGCTGGCTCCTGAGCCCCTCGACTGTACAGCTGACTTTTTTATTCATGTTTTTCGCCTTAAATGAGGAAGGGCTGGGGGGCGGCCGCGGGAGGATGCGGAGCCCCCGGCGCGGTGCGGACGGGCGCGCAGCCTTTCTCCGCGCCTTGCACAAGTGTCCGGGGCGCGGGGCACACCTCAGGGTTAGCAGAAAACAACAACAAGATAATGGCCCCTAATGCGCACCCTGGGCACGAATCACACGTGGGCCGCTCCCTTCCTGTGCGAGCGGCGGGGAGCCCGCCTGCCGCGGCGCGGCGCGGCTCGCTCCGCGGGGAGGGACCGACGCGTCCGGCGGTGGGCAGGGAGGGAGGCAGGGAGGGAATCGCCTTATTAAACACATACACCGGGGCGGGCGGCTGCCACCGCCGCCCCGTCCATGCCCGCGGAGAGCCCGAGAGCGCCGCGCTCCCCGCGCTGCCGCTGCCGCCCCGGCTGCCGGCGGGAGATCCCCGCGGCCGCGCACAGCCCCGCGGAGCCCGGCNAGGGGTTTTCTGTCGGAGAGAAGAGCGTGTCCCGCAGCCGCCTTCCCGTCCCGCGTTCGCCCCAGCCTGCTGGCGGAGCGGCGCCCCAGCCGTGTTGACAAACAGCAGCGCCCGTGCGAATAAGTAACAGTCAGCCTGTGCCCGGAGCAGGGGGAGGCTTCCTGGCCAAAACCAGCCTCCTAAGGGCTGCTGGCGTGTGTGAAGGGCTTTTACTCCTCTGCAGCAGCGGGCTTGTTCTGTGCTCGCTTTTTCTGGACGTAGTAGAGGAGGAAGAGGAAAGAGAAGTGTTTGACAGCACTCTGCTACAGTGCTGCCCGTAGCTGTTGCTCCCCAGTGTGGTCCAAGTCTCCCATGAGTAATGACTACCTAGTACATGCTGGCTTCTTGGGGACGCAGGCATTCCCCGGGGGCTGTTTAGAGCCTGTGGCCGCAGCGCAAGGAACCTCAGTGACACTGTGGGGTTGCCGAGCAGTAAAACCTCTGACGTGAAGGTAATTCACAGTAGTATATGGTGAAGTTGAGGCTACGTCAGGAAAGGGTTTGGTCAACACTGCTCAGATCTGAACATCACAAGTCAGGCAGGGAGAAGCTGTCAGTTCTGTCTACATGGGAAGAAAAAAAAGTTGCAAAAGTTGATAGCTCGGGTGTTTGGTTCAAATTGAGAAATATGTACGTTTCACAAGGTGGTTCTGTATGAAAATGTTAGTACTTGCTGAAAAATAGACATCAGGTAGAAGTTAGAGCTTGATTAAAGTATAGTCTAACTATGTTTGTATTTGGTATTGAAACATATTATTGAAGACTTTAAACACTAAACTCTTCTATAAAAGGAAGACAAATGCTTATGTTACATATTTTTAGGAAAGAGAAAATGAAGTCTGCTTTTCAGAACTTTTAAACCGGGAAATCATGTATTTCAGAATGCTGTTGAGTGGCCAAGTTCAAAGTAATGCTGCAGGTGACCTCAACCAGGAGCAGATCCCTCTTTTGCCTTCCAAAGGCCAGATAAAACAGAAGGGGATCACAGTGTAGTTCAGGGTGGAAGGGAGCCCCTAATGAGGCGGGCTCTGAGTTCAGATCCCAGTTGTCCAGCTGAGTTTTGGAATCTTCCAAGAGGAGAGAGCACACGACAACTTTGGCCAAGCTGTATTACTACTGCCTTGTGTGAAATAGTTTCTTCTGGTAGAAGGCTGGAACATATTTCAGTTCATAGCATGTGCTGCACCTGCCATGCAGCACTGAAGAGCCCCTTGGCTCTTGGTGAGCCTCTCCTGCATACTAGCAGGCAGGTGATGGGTCCTCTCTGTGGCCATCTCTTCCCTGGGCTGAACCTGCTTCCCCAGCCACTCCTCAGGGCAAGATCTCCAGCTCCTCAGTATCCTGGGGCCCTGTGCTCTTTTTATCAGTGTGTTTTGTATTGAGGGGTCCAAAATGAATAGATTATCTAGATGTGGGTAAATGAATGGTGGCGTAGGAGAAGTGGCATAAGTCTTTTATTTAGGTGTGGGTTCCTTTTTCTTCCAGATACCAGGATGTTTTTACTGCATAAATTTGTTTTCAAGTTCTGTGCCTAAATTAAAAGAGAAGTCTAATAATTGCAAGTCTCCTGAAAGAACAGGGTTGTAACTCCTGTTACAAAACACTGGGGGGTTTGGGTTTTGGTCAGGGAATCAACCCTTCTGCTATTGGACAGGCTGGGTTTGTGCTTCAGCCCATGAAAATACACATGTATGTCACCATCTTTAACTGCAGTTGGTCATTTTCAGAGGGCACAAACTTCTCTTGTTTGTGCAGCTTTCTACCACCCTTGCCTTAAAAAAAAAAAAAAAGGAATGAACTAAACTCTTAGTATACAACCAAAAACACTAAATGCATTTTTAAAAACATGTTGAAGATTATAATAGCACTTCTCAAAAGGCATGGTTTGAAGTATTTTATTTTTATTACATGCATGGTAGCCTGTAATGCTTGTTCTCAAGAATACTGTATAGGACAGATAGAGGACAGATAGAGTGTCCTGTTAACAGGGATGACTTTGAAGATATGAGATGCTTAATTAGTGGCTGTGGTTTTAGCTATGGTTTGGCACATGGCAAGCATGACAGCTGTCAGTTTGAAGACACCTATTTATATGATACTCCAGTTTAAAAATTATCT
The DNA here is from genome assembly GCA_013396995.1 of Dicaeum eximium. NCBI lineage: Eukaryota > Metazoa > Chordata > Aves > Passeriformes > Dicaeidae > Dicaeum > Dicaeum eximium. Next base: position 1,944,740 of record VWZP01008818.1, on the reverse strand, counting down.
CATTGTCAGCTGTTTTCTTGCCTTATGTTATTTTTTCAGGTAGCCAATACTTTTCCTTGCTGTTAGTTATTTATCTGGAAGAGCAGTACCCATCATGGCATTAAAAAATCTTGTGATAAAAACCAAAGCATCATATTATGAAAATAATTTTTACTTGGTGTCTTGGAGCTCATGTCCTTATACAGCTGTCGTGGTTTGGGCACTGAATGATCTCCACCCAATGGCAACTTTAAAAATGAAGAGGATGGCTTGGAATTGAGCTTTGTAGCAGGAAGTTGACTGTAGAAGGACAAAAAAATCTGTTTATCTTTGGGTGTGTTTGTTTAGCAGTGTTTCTCACAATGTATGCTACCCTATGAATCTGGAGATTTTTGCACTTGATGGTCAAGACCAGACAAGTTACTTGGTCCAGTTATGAGTTGGCCACCATAAAAATGACAGTAGTTAGATTCTTGCCTGAGATGTGTCAGAGTAATCACTGTGAAAAAGGAGGATATTTTTGCTGCTTATTACTTCCTCAGTTTCAAGAAACACAGATATTTGATATTGAACATGTTAGAAGTACTACCACCAACAACACCCCTTGTTTTTATTACTTTCCTCTCCCCTGATTAAATGAACTCAGCTCACCTACATCAACATGCTAAATATGCAAAGGCAAAGAAATATGTGTGGCTGTTATTCTACAGTGATTTTGCAAGGAAATAAAAATTATTCAGGTTTCAGTAATAGCATAAAAATAAGGAGAGGGAAACAGCATTGGGCTGCATCCAAGAAAAGTTAGACTGTGGAATTATACCTTATCTTGGGGAGGAACATGCACATCCCTGAGATATGTTGAATGTGAAGAAACATTATGTTTTTAGTGGAGAAAGTGTCAGTGAGATCAAGATCTCATATCTCTTCCCTACCTCCATGTCCTTACTCTAAGTTACTCCTCTGTGACTTCTGTGTTAGAAGGGGTGAAGGAGCTATGCTTCACAGCCCACGTGTAACATCACATTTTGGAAAAAGATGAAGAACAAATGCTTCATCCTGTGAAAAATGAAGTGTTTAATAACACAGATTGTTAGTAGCTCAATTGATTGACAAGAATAAAATGTAGAAAACTATTATACAGTTTGCTGTTTTGTCAAGTACAAACCCTCAATCCAATGTACTTAATATGTGTAACTTCACATTTGTCTGTTGTCTGGTTGAAAAGAAGAAAAAGGAAATGTTCACCTGTGTTCTTCTGTAAGACTGAATATGGATTTCTGCAAGTGTTCGTAGTTGCACTTAGTGGGAGGTGGAAGTGGAAAAGGGTAATTCGGCTCGATGTGGAATTCTTAGTAATCTGTAATGTAAGCATAACACATTAGGAATAAAGACTTAGTATTTTAATTTTCTTTAGGGGAGTGAAAATCTTTTAAGATATCATGATCAAAGAATTAAAAGCAGAACTTTTTTTTCTGAGTTTTTTCCTGTACTGTGATCTAATGAGGAAATTGATCCTTAGGGAAAAAAAAAGTTTCTAGAAAGATACTAAGATAAGAGGGATGACATGCTAAAACATTCATTTGCTTTTTTTACATTTTTAAGAAGTAAAAAACACTGTCCTGTGAAAATGTAATGACATCTGTGCCATCAAAGTAGTAGTTTGTCTCTCCTGTATGAGTTTAGCATCAGCTGCTGCTTCTGTGTTGCTGATTTCGTGGGTTTGGTGGCTGTGTAAACACCAGGGTGAAGAATGCTCTCTTTTTCCATTTGTCCTTTTCAAAATCAAATGGCAGTCTGAAAAATATGAACCAGTAAGACTGCTGATGCCTTCCTGGTCAGCCTGCTTGTATGTCAGGGTATGGAAGGTAGATCCTGGTAGGGAAGAGTGGCACCTCATTCCTGACTGCTGTGGTGCACAAAAATTGATGACTTTCTTTAGTCATGCTTTCTCACTAAAATTGGAAAAAAAAAACCTTAAAAAAATAGCGAAGTGAGTTGGTGGACTCATGCCATTCACAGTCAAGGATTTTTCCTTATTTTTTGGATGCTTCTGGCTTTCTTGGATGTGTATTTGAAGAGATGGTGTACCTTACTGTACCCAGGTGAATCTGATCCATAGGAATGCTGAGTTCTATTAAAGTAATAGGAGTTCTGTACTGAAAATTTAAATGCCTGTTAAAACAAGACTGTTGTGAAAAAGCAGGTTCTATCCTACTCAAACTAGGTGCCAGTCTTGCTGCCTCTGGTTTTAGTGTGTCAGAGCCACACTTGGAAATAGTGACAAATAAAAATAGAAAGGTGATTTGGGAAATTACAGTTATAAAACACCACTATAGAAACCACCCAGGAAGGTGCACAAACAAAAAGCTTGGTTTGAATGCAGGTATATACAGTTGGCATTTAGTAATGCATGGAGTGCTAAAAACAATGTTAAATCCTGAATGCATGAGTTCCTGAATTCTGTGAGTACACTTGTCTGAATGAGAAAACAGCAGTTTTCAGTCTCTACTCTTTCTCAGCACATCTATCTCTTGTCTCTTCCTTTTCTCCTTGTCTTGGTCCTTGCCTCTACAACTCCATCCCATCTTTTCCTCCCTCTGCATCCTCTCAAGATTTCCATCATGCAGTTTATGCTGCACACTCTAATGGGTTCCTGCTTGCATGGAACAAAGACAAGAGTGGTACTTTATTGTACCTGTAGTGATCTCAGGGAAGAGGTAGGACAACATTTGTGGATAGAAATTAGTATGTTACAGAAAGGGTCAATATAATTAGTTTCATTTACTTCATATACAAGATGACATCCATATCCTCTAATTTCAGATATCTGCATCTGAAATAGTTCTTGACTTTATAATCAAGGAGGGCAAATAGTCATGTCTGGTGTGCAATGCATCTCACCTTAAGGTGAGTGTTTAAACCAGGCTAAATGAATTGCATCTTAGAAGTGCACGTTTTTTCTCATTGACTTTAAAAGCTGCCTGAAGGTGACACCTCCAACATCTAAATTTAGGCATCTGAATTCCACCAATGTTACCCAATATGGGAGAGTTTATAGGCTGATACTTCCACGTAGGAGATGCTACGGTGCAAAGTCAAACAGTTGTGAGCTTCAAAAACTATGTTCTGGTTTTTCATGTGCAGGTTTAAGGCACCTTCTTTGTTCACAAGCAGTCTGGTTTGAGAGACTTATTTTTGCATAATTTCTGTTATTTGTTTGATTGTGGTTAAGACTTTCCAAGTTTCTTTAGGGAACTGGGATTGATCCCTACTTCTGCATTTTCTTGGTACGGCTGGGAAAGGCATGGGAAACAAACCTTTCCCAGATGGCTTGAGAAAGAGAACAGGGGAAGCAGGAGAAAGAGGAGAGGACACTACTACACCTATGGTCTGATTTCCAGTTTAGCCAAAATAGTAATGCTTAGGAAAGTTAAATTCTGCTGGAAATGTAATCCTGTGATATGAAAGATGGGGACTGTTAATACTAGGCAGTTCTTCCTTTAGCAGCTTGCATTTAAAAATAGAATAAAAACATGAGGACCTGTTCTGTCATCAGAGGTTCCTGTGCAAGGGGAAAAAAAAAATCCCTTCTTCAGCTTTCAAAATAGACAAAAGTCATCAGCGGTTTGCATGTGTGTAATGTATCTGATAGCAGTGTGTCTTTGTATATACAATTCTTGTATTTGTCACACCAGCAAACTTTCTGCTGTACATCTTATCTGCACACACATATTTGTTCATGCAGCCACATCTGTGAGCTCACACAATCTGTCATCAAATACTTAATCATTTGGTGCTCTCTTGAGACAAGAAGGGAAAGATAGGCAAAGGCTGATCAATGTAAGAGATTGGCCTCCTTTAGTGCTGTCTGAAAAAAAACAACCCATAGTATTTATTTAAAGAAAATAAGATACCATCTTCTGTATTATTCTGGAACTGTACTTGGAAATTATGAAATAAAAATGTAAAAAATATATTAGTTGGATAATTTTTTTTTTGGTACCTGAATGTTCTATTCATTTAGAATTCACAGTTATAAAGTCAACCAAACTAAAATTTAAAAATGTCGTGAGCTATGAAAATTTGTAAAACAGATGTTTTTGAATTCCCTAAATCCTGAGTTTCAGTTAGAGCCCAATGCCAGAAGCACAACTACTACATTTGTTATCCCAAAATAAGTTCTTTTACTCCGTGTGCACAGGGCCAATCCACGCACATAGTCAAGGTATTTGATTTATTTCCAATTCCGTGCAGAAAGGGGTGCTGGGTGTCAAACCCACAAAGTCAGCACTACCAAAACGTCTCACTATACATTTTAGCAAACAGAAACCTTAATTCATTGGCTACAAGTTTCATAGTTTACATATTAATTAGTGTTCTATCTTCTATTGGTTAATGATTCTCTTGCTTCTCATGCTAATCAGTCCCATGGGTTTCTGTTCTTTTGGGCCAATGGGATTTTGGGTCAATGATCAGTGGTTGGGATCTCCCCCTGCAGAATTCCCTTTTACCCAGCCAGAGCTGATTCAGCACAGTTGCTGGGTAAGGTTTAGGAGTTTCTTCCTTATCTTGGGGCTTCTGCCCAATGTCCTCGTGGCCCATAAATTCTGCATTCTTTGTGTTTGCTGTCAATGGTACATCCTTCTCCCCAACTTTGTTAACCTCCCTCTGGGTGCGAGATCACTGAAACCTGCCAGGCCCTAAAGCTTAGCAAGGCAATTCTAGCAAGCAGTAATTTGTGTTTCTAACCCCTGGACATCACTTGGAGCTCATGGGCTGCTCTCTGTTTCAGATTAAATCTCCTTTCCTGTTGATTAGACTTGAAAGTATGCAAAGTTCAAATATCAAAAACCCCTTTTAACAAGGTTTTAATGTATTTTATATTTTCCATCAGTTTGACAGAAGAAAATATAAAAATTTTAGTACCGATACCTTATTACTGTGCTCCTTGTACAGTTTAATCACTCCATAAGTACTCTAAGAATTATAGGCAGGAGGAGGGGCCCCTGTGCATCCTTTACCCAGCTTTTTTATAGTTGGTCTTTCTTCTTTGTAAGCTACTTCTTTATTGTCTCCAGAGTGTTTTGAACTGTTGCTGGTGCCACATCTGTGGTGCTGCTGTTGAGGCAAGGCTCTAGGTCAGGAATACTGCCTGATGCCATTCAAATCCAGAAGGATCAGTGCCCAAGTTCACACACTATAAACAGCTGAACGGAAAACATTTAAGTTGCATGGCCTAGTGGAAACCATAATTTTTCATTTGTCCCTTTATGGCCAGGAGTAGGTGCCCCAACAGAGGCTGCAAAGAGGCTGCTTTTTAGGAAATGAGGAGGTTTTCTGTTTTTTTCCTGGCAGAAGGCTACCAGAATTTCTCATGTTGCAACTTGTACCCCTTCTCTTTCCATCCTTCCCTGTGCACCTCCAAGGACAGATTGGCTCCTGTTAAGCAGCCAGTTTCTACTCTTCCAGGTGTTTCTTGTACCTCATATCCCAGCATCTAAGCATCTTGGTGGCCCTTCTCTGCACTCACATAATTTTTTACGCTTTTCATGTACAGGAGATGTACAGGTAGCCCACACTGTCACAAGGGCATGCTGCTGATAATGTTTCATGGTAGAATAGTATGAAGGCTAAGGACTTGCAGACACTTGGCACTGTGAGTTTGGATTTCTGGGGGATTGCCTACTGTTTCTTATTATTTGACTTCAAGAGGTTTTACTGATCTGTTTGATTTGGTTTCAATAATTTTAATTCCTTGAAAGCCACCAGTGGGATTTCACAGTGGACATTCCACAACAGCCAGGGAGGTGCTGTGGGATTAGCAGTCCTGACACATTTTCCTACCCTTGGCTGGGAATCCTGTGCCACTTAATAATTATTTAGTGAGTAACCAGTAATTCTTGTGACAAAATATGTATTTAGGATTTTGGTACAGTATAAACACATTTGGCGTAAAATAAAACCATATGATTATTAATAAGGTTCTATAACATTATAGTGCCATCTCCATCTTCAAGGAGAATGTTTTGATGATTCACCCATGATTATACTGCTTTACAGATAAAGTACAAATAATTCATTCTCCATGGTATTGGGTGGACACCTGTAGATACATTCTGGAGCTTCCCTGTTGTTGAAGCATCTCTGTGACCTCCCTTAGCTACGTGCAAAAGCTGAAGGAGTAGGGGAGAAAATAGGGATGGAAATTATAAGATATTGATCTTATGTTTCTCTATTGGAAATGAAAAGGTTATGTTCTTTCTCTTTGAAGATTTGTGCACTTGGTGAAGAGGAAAAAATTGTTGAGTCTGGCAGGCTGCAATTAGGTCACCCTGAAGCCTTCTTTTTTCCAGGCTAAACAAACCCAGTTCTCTCAGCCTTTTCTCAAAGCAGAGATTCTCCATCCTCCTCATCAATTTGGTGTCCCTCCTCTGGACTTGCTCCAACAAGTCCATGTCCTTCCTGTGCTGGGGACCCCAGAGCTGGATGCAGCACTGCAGGTGGGGTTTTGCCTCCCTGGGTTAGAAGTTGTCTAGGAGCAAGGTACCTTCTCTTTGGAAGCAACCATTAACAAAAACAGCTTAGTGCAATCATGTTCTGTAGAGATGCAGATTGATTGATTGGGCTGGTGGATTGGTTTTACAGCACTGAGAATAAGCTCACATAGTCAGCCTGGAAGGGTGAATATGCAGACACAGCACCCAGCTAACACAGTGACATGGCTTGTAGACTACAGCTGCTTTTTACCTGGCTGATTTGGACTTGGACACATTAAACACAGACTCTGCCTCACCCCACCTTGTAGATGTATTCTGAATTAACTTTGTGAGATTCGTCTGATTTGTGGCTGGGTTCCTTAACTTAGTCAGTGGGAGGTACCCTTGTCTGTTTTCAGTTTAGGCAGTAAGAAATCTTTTTCTCACACCTTGTGTCTGTGTTGTTAGTTCACTGAGTAGTCTCTCCCAGGCTGTGGTGGCTTGGGTTGTGTGTTTATCAAATGCAAATAGTAAATAACAGCACAAAAGACCAAATAAAGTTGGCATCTTTCAAAAGCTCTGAATGAGTACATATCATTTGCAATTTCAGAGCGGAACTTATCAGGCTTTTCAGTCCTTGTGTAATCTGATGGGTGTGTATGAGGTGAAGAATTTAAAAAGAGGCTGAGAGGCCTATGAACATTCCACAGGGGAGTATTTCAAATGCAATATTAGTGACAGTCCTGCAGGTAATAAGTGTACTCACGTGAAATGGACTCCCTGGTTCCTGATGAACAGCTCAATGCCCATTCCCGTCACGTTTCCTGTCAGAAAATGAGTGTCGTCAGGGCTCTTCTGTATTTGGATTGAATCCTCCTGATGTTTTCAGGAAAATGCTTGTATTTAAAGTTCTAACAAACTTGAATTATGGAGGTTTCTGTCCTCTCTGATAGAAGAGGCAGCCAGAGCTGTACTATTACTCATATGAGTCTGTCTCATTGTTAGCACTATCTTAGGCCACGTATCTGTGGCTTGGAGCGACTGGTAATTGAACTAACCAGTTCTTCAGTAAGATCTAGATGATATCTTCCTCTCTTGGGACAAGTAGAAAACCTTACCATATAGCCTTTGAGTTAAGGTGGAGCTAGTCATTTTAACACAGGATTTTCAGTGTTCCATATGAAATAGATTTATGGTAAGTTAGATTCTGTGGGAGAGACACCCCATTTTCACAATAATTCAATATGAAAGGACAAAAATTAGTAGAGTTACAACAGTACTGTCTACTGGTTCATTACAGTTAATAAATCAAACAAAAAAATTGAATTTAACATTAAAAATTCTGAGGCCTAAATGCAGCTTTTTCTGTTAAGATAACAAACTTCTTATCCTGACTTTCAAGAACTATTTGTTAATTCAAATATACTATCTTTGCATCAAAAGATAGTTTAGAAGATGCTTTACTTTTTATAAACTGAAGTTCAAAACAAAGAGGAGTGTTATCCCAAAAAACTTCTACATGTGTGCCAGGGTGCTAGGAATATCTTACAAAGAAATAAAAAGTTAGAAAATCAGCATATACTTAATAATGTAAGTTTTTGTCAGAAGTAAATCTAGTCGGATAATAAGCTGGTCTGTTTTGTTATGTGAAAAGTCCCCTTTTTTCCCCCCGTAAGTACTAACCACGGTGTGGTAGTGAGACTTTAATACAAAAACACAATCAAAAGTGACCTCAAGTACAATCATTGTGAAACAGTGTAGTGCTTTAGTCCTGAGTGTTTTTATGAATCCTCTGCATCCTAAATGAACCTAGATTTAATGGGCTTATATCTCTTTCCTCCCCACTGCAGAGTACAGTGCTCAGAAGCTGCGTGTGAGCCTGGCAGGAGCTGCTGGCACTGGAAGAATGTCCCACTAGCTGCCAAACCAGTGGGGCAGCATTGGAGGCAGTAATAATAGTTCAGGGCTCCCCCGGAGGTATTCCAGGGAGGATTGCATCTTACAGGGGTGCCTGCTTTGGCTGCCGGGGAGGAACTGAGCAGGAAGTGTCCAGCAAAAACTTGGCAACTTTAAATTCGCTGTTTCTGTGTCTACACGTGCTCTAGCAAGTTCAAATATTGAGCAGAGTATTTTTGATGACATTGTGGTGTTGCCTGGTGTAATCAAGGTTTTTGTGATGGGTATTTATGTTTTACTATTCTGTCAAGTTTCTTCTAAAAGTACAAAATATGGTTAGGCCATGGGACATGTTTAATTACTGTTAGGTATTTGAATCACTTCTCACTGTTGGATGCCTCTTTACTTTATCTGATTTATCTTCAAAGATTTGTTTGTCAGTTGTTTTCCTTGGAATAGTTTTAATTTTTTTTTTTTAATCATTTTCCTAAATATAATCAGGGTGATTCCTTAATATCACTGCAATTGTGATAAACTTGCCATACTCTACAGTTTAATTTTGCTCAGCTTTGCTCAGTTTTAAAAGAAAAAAAAAGTCAGTATACCTGTTTGGACATGTTTAATCTCTTCTAAGTTAGATCTGAGTTACTTGACAACCTTTGGCATATTTCCTTGTGTAATTCTTCTAAAGAGTGCTTTCCCCCTCCCTGCTTGTTTTCTGCAGTAGTGCTTCTCCTGCATCCAGCTTACAGCAAGTCCTTTATGCTCTGAAGACTCCACATGTTGATAATTGCTTAAGGTTTATCAAAGTCCAGAAATCTACTGTTCCCACTGTTCTTTATTATGTTCCATGGAGTTCTTTCTCACCCGGTAATGGACGGGATCGGCTTCACCAGTTGAAGTGGAACTCTCTTGTCATTACCGTGGGACAGCTGCCAAAGCAATGTGCTATTGTGTATTCATTTCTTCCACAGTGAGATGTATCGCTTCTGACTTTGTTTCACATGAAGTAGGAGCTGACAAGAGTTTACCATTCATTTCCTGGTCAAGACTCTGCAACCAAGACAAAAGGATTTCTCTCTCATTAGTAATACTACTTATTTTTTTCCAACATGCTATTCCCTCAGTTCTTTTTCTAGACATAATATTCCCCAGACTATCCACCATCTGATCTGTTTCTCTCATAATTCTTAAATATATTTTTATTTACTTCCAGAGGACTCACTGATATACAGGCTGTATTGCAGTATAGATGTGTAGAGTAGATTTGATACAAATTTAAAAAATAGAAATTAATTTTATATACAAGACATAATAATTGTTTTCATTCTAACGTGCATTTTGATTTACTGAGTTTTCTTACTAGCAGGATGTCCATTACGTGTGCGGATAATTATAAATAAATCTTGCTGCTGATGACAAATTAAATGTTCATGTCATCTAATGAAGCAAGTGTGAGCAGCCAGGTGTTGGTGGCAGCAGGCCATGATGTGTGTGAGATACATGTGATTCCTTTTTTTTTACTTTCAAAAGAAATCAGGGTGCTTCTCCAAGGGTAGATTTTGTTAGTTGGTGCTTATTTTTTCTTTTTTTCTCAGTGTGTGTAATATTCCATTTAGTGTTTGAATAATTTCTACTTGTGAGAAGACTTCTGAACCCCTCTTCCAAGTAGCCTCTGCCTCAGTTTGTGGGAAGAACATATGTGCTTGCCTTTACCTCTCCAATCACATTAACAGAGTCGGGGAAACAGCTGTGAAATAAAGGCTATTGAGAGTTAAGGTCATGAAAATAAATGCTGTCTAACTGGATACTGAAATGTGGACAGACTTACTTGGTTTACCATTTTTTATGTCTTCCCTGGGTTGCCCTCACTTGCTTCTATTTTCCTTGTAATTTTAGCCTGTGAATACAAAAACTTGGAGAGTCTTTTGAGTATGCCATTTTCTGAACTTCAATGTCAGGTTTTTACAGGAGATGTTAGAACTTGGTCAAAAATAGAGAAATTACTCCTATAACAGCTCATCAGAGCAAGGGCTTTGCAGAACCTTTCTCTGGACGTGTCTTTTAAATAGTCTGTTTTGCTTTTGAGCAGTGGTCCTCCTTTCAGGTTCAAGGATACATGTGTGTGTGGTTACTGTGCTCAAACATAAGGACTTTCTAATCTAGCAATATCCACAAGGATCCACAGATTTGCCACTGCCACTTGTGCTTCCTATCAGAGGAACAAAGGGCCAGACTTCTTCCCATGTTTCAAACACTCCTCAGCCTGAGTGCAAGTTTCTTGTTGAGCTTTTAACTTCAATTTCCAATACTTTTATTAAGCTGGGGTTCATTGGTTTAGGTCCTTTGTCACCAAGTTCACAAAGCTGAGGAAGAACACATGAACAAACAAGGAGGCATCTGGAGGAGCAGTGAGCACCTCCCAAAACTGCAGACATGAATATTTTCCACTGGTGCTCATGCGGCTTTGAATGTTGGTGACCTGCTTCCAAAGTGCCTGGGTGAGGAACAGGTGCTGTGGCACTGCCAGTGCCTTCTGCATCTCTCCCAGGGTCAAATCATGATCAAGGGACAATAAGGAAACAAATGGGCACTACCTTCCCTGTGGTGTCTTATTATGTAATCCTTAATATCACTGTGGTGTCCAGTACCATTGCTGGGACATGCCAGGATGCCAGGTTATATTTGGCAGAGAAGCCAGGGTACGTCAGGGTATGTGAGCAGCAGGCAACACTGACTAATGCTCCAGGACTTGAAATGGTGTTGCTGATGCCATTCAGCTGCTGTCATGACCCTGCTGCCTTTGGCCCCAAAGTTACCTCCGTGCAGAGGAAGGGTGTTGCCTTTCTTTATGACTCCTTGCCAAATGCAGGAATTTAGGAGGATGAGATGGGTGTAAATATTCTCAGTCTTTGGCAATGTGAGTAGGTCCTGGAAGGAAAAGATGGTTTCTGAGATGGTCTAGAGATGCAAGGCATTTGTGGGGGGACAGGGTGGCCCAATTAGAGACTCTTCAGTCCCACATCTACCCAGGAGCAGATCCCATGGCAAGAAAACGTTTGGGAGACAGTAATTGAGTTCACAGGTGTTGGAGATCCTGTTTCCAGCTCATCCTCCAAGATGAAATGATTGTAGATGAGCACTCTACAGAAGATTTCAGAGAGTTAAGGTCTAAGATGTGATGGACTGGCACCATGCCACCACATCAAACAGCTTGTCAGTATTGTTGGTAGTCCAGCAGACAGCCTTGGGAACAGACTCTGTGCCTATAAACAGGTGTCCCCTAGGTGATGGATTTGCTGAACTGACCTAGGCTGCTGGGAAAGTAGCACCTCCAGCAGGGTCAGAAACTGTATTTATCTTATTTAAGAGGTCCAAAAGACAGTTTTACAGTTCCACATTCATGAAATACTTCACTTTTTCTGAGGGCATCCAAATTTGATGGTATATTCAGCAAAACACTCCTTGTTTGTCTTGTCAAAAGGCTCCTTGAAGTCTTCCTTTCCCTTCCCACTTCCGAGTTAACTGATTATTCCTTTGTTATTATTCATGTGTGTGCCTGTGGACAACCACAAATAGAAGAATGGAATTTTTTTAATGTCTTATTTAGCTTTCCTGAAGATATGTAGTGCATAGGCACCTTCTGCAACCACTTACTCTAGACATATGGCAGACTGGGATCACATGATCATGAGAAAACTGAAATTTTGGGTGTGTTTTCTCCTTTATGACATCAATGCAAAGAGCATGAAGCTACATATGAAGAATATCAAATGCATAGGAACTGCTACAAAAAGCTCATCAAGTATGTATGCTTCTACTGGAGTGTATTTATGGCCAGTACTGATTTAATTCTGGTATCTTCCTTTTTTTTTCTGTTTAGAACAATTACACAGGATTGAATTAAAACATTTTTGCTTTAAGTGAAAGAAATGGTCCAACATGATGACATAGTAAGTACAACCAGAGCATTGTACATTTTTGCGTGATACCCGAAAAATTGTATGAATTTCAAAAATAGGCCTCAGAACATATGTAATCTCCTGAGGACATCTTATTGTGCAGGAATCCCAATCCCAGCCCCATGGGAAGGATTTTACTTCATGATGGGTTGACCTTGGCCATCAATTAAGCACTCACCCACTTTGCTCATTCCTCCCCATCACTGGGATGGGGAAGAGAATTGGAAGAGCAAAAGCAAGAAAAAACTCATGGGTGAAGACAAGGATATCTTAATAAGCAGAGGAGAGGAAAACCAATCCCCATTGATGTACAGTCCCTCAATAATTCCACCAGCAGACCAGTGCCCAGCCAGTGTCTGAGCGGCAGCTACTTTGGAAAAACATCCCCCGGCACAAAAACAGAGTTTGTATCGCTGAGCATGATGTCATGTGCTGTGGAATATCCATCACTTTGATCAGTTTGGGTCAGCTGTTCCCTCCCAGCCCACTTGCTGGGGAGAATGTATGAGAAATTGATAAGGCCTTGGTGCTGTACAAGCACAGTTCAGCAATAGCTAAAACTTTGATGTGGTAGGGGTTTTTTTGTTTGTTTTGATCTAAAATAGACCACCGTATGAGATGCTATGAAGAAAATTAACTCCATTCCAGCCAGACCCAGTGCACACTCTTAGGTGCTTATGCATAATTAATGATATTTTTATTCATTGAAATATTTGTTGTATCACTTTTTGTTGGAAAAATTGGTGGAAGATAATTGAACATGATAGTTTTAGTTGATAGTTAAACATGTGGTGAGTTTTATGCACATACATAATCTGGAAGACAGAGGAAAAAAGAATGAGCTATGACTTGGAAGATCAGAAAAGTCACTATAAAATAGCCCAGGTTGCAAAAAAATGAGTATTTCCTCATATAAAGCTGATGAACAGTATGGTTTTATATATCTTTAAAACCTACACAGGATCTTTAATGTAGGAATTGCAAAATTAATAAAGGAAGTTTAAGGCTGATTTTTTAAAAAGGAATTTTAAAATGACATTGTATTTTGAAAGCTCTTGAAATTAACTGCCTGGGGTGCACATGAGGTCAGAGCTGCAGCTTAGTTTTAAAAAAGTCCTTGATAATTTTTACAAATGAGAACATTTGTAGTTTGTAAGCTTAGAGCAAGGAAAAATAAATCCTAGACTTCAGAGCTTAATAATTTTGCCTAGGAAAGACAGGAAAGGCTGTTTCTGCCCAGTATGCTTTATCACATAATTAGAGAAAAATTTGCCCTACTTTGTTTATAAAATAAACTAAACAGTGTCTTTTTAATGCTTTAATGAAGTACAGATTTGCACATCTAACATTATTTCACTGTCTAACTTTTTATTGTATAAGTTTCCTTTTTTCCTCGTAGGCTTTCTTTTTGAATACTTGTTGTTGAATTTCCCTGTTTGTATTTCTTAATCCATGTAAGAGTGAATTTGGACACAAATCCATGTCCAAGCAAATAGCTGATCATATCTTACCTCAGTGTGACATTCCCTGCTGCCCTGCAGCGCTTAGGTAGTAGTGAAGTGTTACCCTGGAGGTTACTAGAAATGCCACCAAGTTTGTGTGACTGTCACTATTGTCCCGTGGTCTTGATTTGAAAGACCATAGAGGTACAGATGTTGTGTCCATCTTGGATGACTCCCAGGAGCTTGCTGACATCCTCTATTGGTGGCTTTGGTGTTCACACCAGCTGTTATGTGGTGTTGGTGCCTCCTGCCACAAGTTTTGCCTGGCAGATGCTGGGTCTTGGTGGTGATAAATCTGATGAAGCAGCTGCTGGGCTGACACTGTTAGGATAATTGCAAATGTTCCAGTGTAATTGTGTCTCCTCCCTTCCTTCTTACTGGACATACCCAGTTTTTGGTACGGCACTTACCACAGTGAGATTCAAAAGATTCTCAGCATAATTGCAGTGCAAATAGTACTAGATTTTACCTCTTACTCTTTTTTTTTTTTTTTGCTTTAATGCAGTTTACCTGTTGATTACGTTGTATTACTTAATATTTGAGTTTGAATTTTTACATGGCACCTACATAGAAAAAGTGCAACAGAAACTAACAAACTGCAAAAGCTTGAATCACTGCAGACAATTTTTAATGTTTATGCAAATTAAATTTTCCTGAAACTTCTTTCAATTTCCTCCAAGAAGAAGAAATACATTATTAAAAAAATGGCTTGAGGAGTCTTTCGTCTGTTAATTGTTGAAGAAATCCTCACACTCCTTAATCTCTCATACTTTCAGAGGTGTTTTACTTCTTCCACTCTGATTTCTTTATGTCTCATATGCTGGAACAGTCTTATTATTTACATCTGCTCAATAATCTGTCCTAAATGTGTTTATTTTGGTTAGTTTTGCACGCTTCCTTTTATGCTCCTCTACTGTCCTTTAATCTAGCCCAAATTACAATTTAATAATGGAGGTGAGGGTTGAGGAGGACAGACAGTTCTAGTTGAAAAAGTTAGCTGTAAAACAAAGCCCTTCAGTCCTGTTGCATCTTCTGGTGTTGCAGTCCGTGGTTCAGTCTGCCCAGACTTCCAAGGGCAGCTTTGCTTTCTTGTCCCTGTGTACAGAGTGCAGGGCACAACTGCTGCTGCATGTGGCTTACAAAGCCAAGGGGGCACTGAGGCTTTTCTCTGATGGAAACTGTGTGCATTTCCACTAGGGATGAGAAGAGCCTTTTCATAGAAATAGTTTACTAACTGCCTGCCAAAGTTTCTAAAGCAAAACTGACTTTTGAGCCAACTCTGAATATTTGCCTACTAGAGCACTGAAAAAGAATGGCTAAGGACATAGAATCAAGCAAAACAAAAGCAGAATATAACTCAAGCAGTTTGGTTTCCCCCTTCTTGTATTTATCTTCTAGAGGGTTTCCATATTTTCTTCTCCACCACAATTGCTTTTATTAATTTATTTTGTGCCAATTAACATAGGGAGGCATTTGGCTATACCAGCTATACCTTAGCTGGAAATTTTAAGTTAGGACACTGACATTTCATTTTAACCTATTTTGTGAGTTCTGATCAATACTGGGAGGATAAAAATGGATTTGGGATAATACTTACATTATGCAGACTTACGTGGTAAGAAAATAAACTTTTAATAAATGAGCTGGTTTCACATCCATAATGAGATGGGTGTGTAAAATGCAGGTTGTTAATTCTAGATTTTTGTGCTGAAATCTGTAAAGTTTGAGTCGTGTTTATTGCCTCCATTTTCACTACTCTTCTGACACATCCTTAAGGAAGAGGAGTATTGGGAATACTTGTGTAAGTTATTTTGAGCTGCTCAACTTACCTCAAAGACCATTGCCTGAGAAGGATATGGGGTCTGGCTTCCAGGTACAGCCATCACTGTTCTGAAGTTCCTAAAATTGTTATTGCGTGTTTTAATTAGTGAGAGATGAGTTATGAAAATTATGTTGAACCAGCTCCCATTAGGGAAACCAAGAATTCAGTGTCCTCTTGTTTCTGTAGCTCCTGGTTTGTTTTTTTTTTTCCTGTTAATTAATGGAAACATAAATAGAAAATGGCGAGTTTAATTTACTTTTTTTTAATGTTAAAGAGTTGTAATTAACAAACTTCTAGACCAGGCTAGAGTGCTGTCTTCTGATGGAAAGAGATCAGCTGAGGTCTTTCAGTAAGTTCATTTCTTCATGATGCTTCTGCAAAAGCAAGCCATTTTATTTTTACATCTATAATTTACTATTTTATAACATTTAAACTAATGAAATTATCTATCTCAAAAATAAACATGAAATAATTAGGAATTATTTTTTATCCTTAGTTACCTCTTCCTGATTCTTGACTTCTTTGAAGTTGGTATTATTGCATTTGAAGACAGAAAAAAAGTACAGTGCTGCATTATGGTTAATGAACATCTCTTGAGAGAGATTTCAGGGTCTGTAAGAAACTTTTGCCCTGTTGACTGCATCTTCAAGTGTGCATTTACTGCACACAGCAGCCTGGAGGAGGCTTTTTAAATGCTTGAAGGTCTGGGTTTGGAGACTGGGTCCAAAGATTTTGAAATTGTCCCTTGTTTCACTGTGTATGTAATACAATGAAAACACGACGGCTTTCTTTCTTTTCCCTTGCATAACTGATTCTAGTGAGAGAGTGTTGATTACCTCAGTTGTTTACTCATTCTCCCTTTTGGAGATTACTTAGGGTTTTGGAAAAGAATCTGTGGCTCCTTTAGCTGTGAGACTATTGTTAAGAAAGGAGGGGTTTACATTATACTTTGAAAAATCACCGAGACAAAATACTTTCCTGTCTCAAACTGAGTATCAAAAATGTTTTGCCCCCAGATCCTGAGGCTTTATCTGTGGGAGATTCTGATTTCTTGTCCCTTGTGAATGAGTTGCCCCATCTGGGTCACAATGATGAGATAAATGCCTTGTTAAACTGGTTCTAGCCCTGAGAGGGTTGAAAGTAGGCAAATGCAAAAATTAAAATAGAAGGTTTTAGCAGGTAACTACAGAGTTGCAGGCAGATGACTCTGTAGTCAGCTATTGTAAATAGGACGTCTTATATGACTTAAGTCAGTCTTTGAACTGGCTCCAGAACGACTTGCATTTCATGTGTAAAGTCCAAGGCTCATAATACATTTGTACCACATGATGCTTTAGGATAAAGTTTACTGTGTGAACTGTTTTAAAATTAAAATGCGATTGAAATGGTAGTAGAATTATTTTTTGTGAATTGAGATGTTTACTTAATTACTCTTTGTACTCAACTCTCAATTAGAAGTCTTGCATAAGACCCAGAACCAAAGTGAGCTACTCAACCTACTGAGACGCTGGGATGTACAAACACCTTTGGCTCTGAAAGAACACCAGAAAACTTTGTATGAGGAGCTTTTGGGTTTTTGTTTTTAAACGGTCATGTGGACATTTTAAAACATGAAGCTTTCAGCAGCTTGCACATGGAGAGCCCGTAAAGCATCAGAATCCCTTGGATGGTATTCACACACACTTGAACAATGGGGTTTGTCACTGAGTGCTGTACTGAAACAACTCATTTCTTGATGACAAAGAGCTGAAGCATGACATCTCCTGCAATGAAAATTCCTTCCTTCAGCGAGCACCACGGAGGCTACTCCTGCTCGGTACAGACCAGGTCAGGTACACATGAGAATATGTGATCCTGTAGCTGCAGGCTATTAAGAGTGAGTTCACTCTCTTAAGTTTTTATTCTTAAATCAGCTTCAAACACCACCACAGCAATCTTATAGTTTTATAGATATGATCTTTAATCAGAGATAAGGGGGATGATATAAAAATTTGCTTGTCACACAGAGATGGAGCTTTCATTAATTATAGACTTGACCCAAACAGAAGAGTAGGTGTGGCTGAAAGTTAATGCTTGTGGTGGACAAATCAAACTTGTTTTCATGCAGAAGTGTATGTGCATTGAGATTATCCACCTCTGCTCTGGCTGTTTGTTAAATGCAAGAGACAAGATAAACTTATTTCTTTTATAGAGGTGTGGTCACAGATCAGTGCCAGAGATAGATATAGTTTGTTGTAACCAGCTTCCTCAAAGTTAAGACCTTATTTCATTTTTTCTGAGGATTTTTCTTTACATGTAATGATTCTATTATAGGAGCACATTGTTTTTACTCATCACAAAGTCTGTGCCTGGTTTACTGTGTTCAGAACTGGTTGGCAGGCTCCAGCTCAGACATTTACTATAATTAACATGAAGGTGTTTCCTGCTCGGGAGGTATTTAAGCATTCTAGGATGATCAAGCATTAAGGCTGGAAGATGAGCTGTTCAAAACCAATAGTTGAAGGCCTTGTAGATTAGTAATCCAGAAGAGAGCTGTTAATGAACAGAGTTGAAGCAACATTAAGTAAGTGTACTGAATTGTAACAAAATGTTCATCATTTTAAATAACAAAGCCTTACACAAAATTAACTGGGCTGTCAGTGTCCCAGTTAAAAAAATATTCTCCCTAGTTTGTCTGCACCTCCTTTCCCAGGAGCCTCCCATTTTCATTTTTCATTTCCCCCTCTCTTCTCCTTTTTGCATCCTTTCTTTTTTCTTCTCTCACTGCCTGCAAGATCACTTTTGGTAGCTGTGGAAAAGAGAAAAGGGTTAAACTGGAGAGTGGTAAATGGATTTGACAAGAGGCAAAAATACTGTCGGGAGACAACTATTCCTCAAAAGGTGAAGCAAAACAAACTGTGAAGGTGAAGCCCGTGGTCTTCCGGCTCTGTAAAGATGCAGAGATGCAGGTAGGCTGCCTTCAGTGAGCTTGTATCCAGAAGGAATCCTGAATTCTGCTGCTATTTACTCGGTAAGCTAGTCCTTCTGAAGAAGCCAATATGACTTCAAGGAAGCACTTCGTAGTGTAAATCCATGTTAGGATGTCTGTTTGAGCTGGCAGAAAGCCTGAACTCTGTGGAGGTATGTAGAAAACCCATCCACATCCATGTGTTTATTTTGATGTGTAACTTTTGACAATTTAAATAACTGTATTAATGGCATTTAAAGGAATGTGAGAATGAAGAGCTCTGATGATAATCGGTAGGGATTATGTGAAGTGTACTGTGGAATGGTATCTTACATTGGTGCTCTGCTAGAATCTGTGACAAAAATCACTTTCTAAGATGCATCCGTGACTGCAATTTATGTAAGTTTTTGAATTGCCTTTTCATCTTCTCTGTTGTTATCTTGTTGAAAGGTCTAATACTTTTCAAAACTTCCCTGAACTACTTCTTCTGCTGGACACATGACTAGAAAAGCCATATGAAGCATGAGAATAGATTTTTACAAGTTGTATCTAAAAAGATGTCTGTGTTAAAGCATTTTTAAATTGTTTTCATAAATGTAACAGTATATACAGATAAAAGATGAAGGTTGTTTGCTCTAAGACATGAGAGTCATGGACCTGGCCCATTAAACACTCTCGTAAATCGTGATTCAGTATTGTCATCTCTAAAGAAATGATGCTTCACTCAGATACTCCATATTGAAATATACATGGAATTTAAATGAAAGTAATTAATCTAGGATTTATATTGAAATCTCTGCAGATGTGTGTTTTCAGGCAAATTAGAAAATCCATAGTAATAACTTTTGCAATAAAAGTTATAATTACTAAAAGCCTGAAATTATAAAGTCCATTATTAAGTCTGGAAGCAACAAAAGGTCTCATATTACTCAAGCTGACTTTTCCAAGTATAACTTTATGTTTTCCTGCTACTTCTTACTGAATTGGTAATTTCAATTCAGTTTTCCATTCCTGACATCAAAAAGAAGTTGTTTAATCATTTTAGTAAATTGTTCTTCTTTTCTTTTTAAAGCTCAGTAAAATTTTAATGGTCAGTTTTCAGAGTTGAATTTACAAAGCGAAGTCTACATTCTTAATTGGTGCCTTTCTAATGCCAGTTAAAAAAAAAATATGATTGCTTTTTTCTGCAGCATGTTTGTAACTGTAGGTTGCCTAGGTATTTAGATTGTTGATATTCAGAAATGACATAATAAATGTACATGAATGCGATTTGTAATCACAAATCTCCATTGAATGCAAGCCGCTGTGTTATTTTGTGAGCAAAATGTGGCTCAGTGCCTTGTTGCCAAAAGTCTGAGTTTCAATTGGGCTCAGCATAACTGATGCAAATGTGGAATGGCTGGTACCACAGTAGATGTTTGTCTTTGTTCTAGACAGTGGACTAATTCAGCTCATGAAATCAAGTCATTTTAGGTTGAGTTCCTTTGCTGAAATTGCAGGGTGTGGTTTATGAAGATTTTGATGCATAGATAAATGGATGAGTTTATGCAGCACCAGCCAAACCTCACAAGTCCTGGTTGCACCTCGTTCATTTGGCCCTTTCTTCACTCTCCAGCTGTGCTGCCAGGGGCTCACGCTCATGCTGGGCTCAGGGACCTGCACTGGGTCTCCTCTCTGTCCCAATGGGTGCAGGAGAGGCTGGAGCAGAGGAGAGCATTAGACTGCTGAAAGGCCATGTGATCTTCTGGGGTCTCATTCATGGATCATTCTGGGCTGAATGAGACTTTCCTGTGGGCTGCAGTCCCCAGCTGCAGCCTGGAGCTGTGCTCATTCTTTTGGGGACAAGTGGTGTCCCCAACACAAGACCTAGCACTCAGGTGTGTGTAGCAGTGCATCCCTCCCTCCCTGCTGCCTCTGCACCCATCCTGCATGGCCTTTCCTGCCTTTGGACAGTGGGAATTCGAGAGGCTTATTTTGGTGTATGCAAACCTGTTTTATCCCTTCTTGTGGGCAGAAACGTTCTTCCCAAGAATTAAAGACTTCCCAACTTGTTGCTAGAATTGCACTGCATTTAGAATTGTCCAAATGAATTGGACTTATTCCCAGTTATACTTTGTTTCCACTAAAGTGGAACTTTAGTCCAAGGCAGATTACTACATGCTCACAACAAACTTTAAAGAGCACAGACTTTGCTGGTTTTTTTTGACTATCTCTTTGAACCAAAATGCTAAAACTCACATAAAAGAGCAGGTGGGGAAGTGCTGCAAGTGGAGTCTGTATGTTCAAAAGCATTTTCACATCCCTGTATTTGTAAACACCCTTCTGTATCTCCGAGTGTAGCTACAGAAAGTAGGAAAATGATGCAGTAACATGATGTTTCTGTTCCTCAAGTCAGGGTGAGTCAATATGAACAAAGGAAGACAAGCATCATGTGTTTAAAGAAATGAGTGATGCTGGCTTTTTGTCTCCTCAGTCAAACTGCTTCATCTGGTTCTTTGAGCTTCTTACTATATAAAATGAGATATTACCTCTGTTAGGTAACTCAATGTGATGATTATTGTTTATACAATGCTTTAAAGCTAGGCCAGAGTATAAATATCAAGATGAGCTTTTCGCTCATTGAGATAGCCCAGTGCAGCATAGTTACAATTGACCTAGGGGCAAGGATATTATTAGTTCATTGCCCACCAAAACTGGAATTTAACTTTGCTTGGGCTTGCTGGATGCTACTGTAATATTAGACATGATTTGTTTTATATTACTACAAAGCAACAAAGTTCATTATATATTTGCTCTGGCACATCTGTCAAAACAATTTCACATGCTGTCAAAAGTTGCCCATACTTACACATATTCAATGAATCAGGTTTCCCCTGACAGGTTTCTCTGTACAGATTCATTTTTCCCAAAAGTTAGGAGTTGAAAAGTTACAGGAAATATTTTACAAAGCCAGTTTTTAGTAACCAGCTTTAGCTGTCTCCCAAACATGGCTGTGTACACAAAGCTGATGTGATGTCAACACTTGGCTGTGGGAGGGATGGAGATCATTGAAGGCAGTGTGGGTTTGTTGAGGCACACCTGGCATCTGTGTAGAGGTGCCACCCAGTGGCTGGATGATAATAATGACCTTTTCTGATTAATTTTTTAAAAAGCCAAAAAAAAGGGAAAAAACCTGCTTAAAGGAGTCTTATAAATATAAGTATTATAAATATAAATATCTTATATTAATATTGTACTAAGTTTTGGGATTTTTTTTTAAACATCACTATCAGCACAGGGAGTTCAGTTTCACAAAAAATAGTAACTGACAAAATTTATTAATGGTCTTCAAATTACAGAATAAAAAAAGAGCTTCAGTAATTTGAATAGTCTCCAAGTGATGAAATGACAAAATGTATTCGTCCTTTGAAATGAAGTTTTAGAAAGTGGATCAGTACATGTTCCAGTTATTTTGTTCCAAACCAAATTTTTGTTTGTTGTTATATTGTGATTTTTCCTATGCAAAGGGCTAGAAATACAGCTAGAGAGAGGTGATTGTTTGTGGTAGGCATTAACTGAAGTTTATGATGCACCTCCTCATAGGAACGTCAGTACAGAATGATAACAACCTGGTTTGTAGCTATAAAAAGGGGAAAAGTGAGTTGCTGTGAAGATACTTAAGTTACAAAAATACTTAAGACAGCAAGATACAAAATTAAATCTATTACAGTTAATTCCATGGTTGAGAACATGAGGAGGCAAAATAGTGAAAGTGTGATGAGCATCTGGCACAAGTCTGGTATAGATCAAGCTCTATGCTGCTATTAATGAATATTTTAACTAGTTATATAATGGCAGGGTTTCTGGGCAGCTAACTCCATTATTCACTAAATTTCCAGATTATCTAGCAGATAACCTTATAATTCAACTTTCTTGTTGGATTTTATAATCCATCTTTCTAAAGTGTCTTTGTTGGGGTTTTTTTTCCTAGTTAATAGAGGTGCAAAAGAAGTTAACTTCAAACATAATTAATAATTGCAGTAATTTCTATGACAGAGGGGCTTTTTGATTTTGCAAAGTGGAAGAAGATCACTTGGAGTAAGAAACCAGAAGCTGCCTGGATTCACTGTATTAAAGAATTGGCTTCAGAGCAGCACTGTGTGTCTGTGTTAGTACTCAGAAAAACATGTTTTGAAGGCCTAATGACTGTAGTATTTCCAGCTGCATGTTGTTTGAAGTGCACGAAAGCCAGAAGCTTGGAGCCATTTCATCTCATGATGAAGTTGCTCAGAGCTTCAACAAACTGCCAAATGCAAACAAATACATTTAATAACCTGAAATTAATATATTGTACTGGGAAGGCGGTAGAAAGAAAAAACAAATACATGTAGGAATGGAAGTGGACAACAAGTACGACAAGTTTGTGGTATTAGAGTGGCTCAGAAAAGCTGTGTGCAGTCTTTGTGTGAGCAAATGTATCGTGGAACAAAGCAACAAGGCAGCAGACCTGCTCTTTGTGGTTTTTTGTGTGAGTCGAGCAGGGAGATTGTGTCCAGCTCTGGACGCATCTTTGCTGGAGAGGTCTTGTCAGAAGGAAACAGAGAGGAGAACATGGGAATTCCTTTGCAGAAGGGAAGATGATGCTAAATAATGGTTGTGAGTGAGAGATACAGCTGAAGCCTGCAAGTATTTAAATGGTGTGAATTTGCCAAACAAAGGAAGGAATTATTTAGGATGAATTAGTAAGACAGAGTGGAGTAACTATAACAAAGGGTACTTTTAGGTGAAGTATTAACCCTGTTATTAAGACATATGACAAAACACCTCAAGTAAGCCAGTAGGAATACTTCTGTGCTGACAAGATGTGACCTAAGGTAGTTTAAACAGACTTTTCTATCTCTAGGATCTAGAACGGTGGAGGCAGAAAGGTAAAACTTGATTCACTTGTGAATCTGAAGCCTGGCCATTAGATGGCAGGGTGCTGGCACAAGAGGGTGTGTGCCTCCCCACCACTTCTCAGTGCCATGCCCAAGGAGGAGCTCAGAGCCATTCATCAGTCCCAAGGCCTGGGAGAAGTTTGAAATGCTTGGTTTCCCTATAAGAATCACACACACACACATCCTGTCACTCCCACAACAGAGGGACATGCAGTACATGTCCCCCAGGCATACATCCCTTCAAAGACATGTATCTGCTCCACATTTCCACCCCTTGAAACTCTGTGTGAGTAGGTAGGTATGTGCAAGAGGTGTCCCAGCATAGTAACCACTTTGTATAAGAGCTGAAGTTGGCTCTTCTATAACCAGGGACACAGAACTGGGACTGCTGAGGCAGTGGGAAGAGGTGGTATAAATGTGGTAAGTAGCTTGCTGCAGACTGCTTAGGGAGTCCACATACTGGTTCTGTGGAAAAGATGACAGAAAGAACAACAAGCAGCAGCTTTGTATTGAAAACTTCAGCCCAGAGCAGGCTGTTTGAAATGCTCAAAATATATTAAGGCTGTAACAACAGCAACTCAAATAATGCACAATTAAAAAACCCTTGTTTAAAATAGTCTACACTGCTAAAGGATCTGCCCCAAGGAGTGATCCTCATAGACCTCTTTCGCCTCTGGAGTGAACTGTTTGTGTTTGTGCTACCTAACATTTGACCTGTGTCCGATGCCCCCATGGCTCTAAGATCATAATTATATTTTTGTGGCTTCAGTTCAAAGTGTTTGAAGTAATGTGAAGGTTGCTATGCTGCCTGCAAGACTGGTGTTTTTATAGCATTATGCCAGAAGTATGCTGCATGCTGTGGGGTGTGGGGCACACAGAGGCTGTCTGAGGACAAGAGGCTGGTTGGGATGGTGGAGGGCAGGAGAAGCCACTATTGGGCTGGTCCCATCCTTGCTGTGACATCCTCAGGGCAGTCTGTCCACAGAGCTGTGCCTTGGCTTTTCCTTGGAGAGAAGCAGTCGGTCTCCTTCAGAAGAGAGTGCGAGCACACGGTGATGCATGTGTGGTACGGCTGACAAGGGCACCAGGAGCCGGGAATGAACCAGGGAGGTAAATAATTTGTCAGCATAGATGCATCTGTCATAGTCACAAGCACTGAGGTGGTGGATGAGCCAGAGAAATGCCCCTTACTGCTATTCTATTGTTCTGTGTTTTGCAGTAAATCTTTACTCAGTCATCTTGCTGATCAAATTGGTATTTGGTGCTCCCAAGGAAAAATTCTAGTCCTGATATGGTGTGGGAGGGGGAAGATTGGGTAGAGGATCTGAATATACAAACAAAATGTCTTTCAATTGTAATCAAGTTGCTCTTGCTCATGCATGCTCTCTCTTAAAAAATGATCTCATACTGTGTTGATTGAAAAGTGGGAATTAAGAGGCAGGAACCATCTACTGGATACAGACTGAAGACTGTTCTGCAAAACAGCAGATGGGAGATGGATCTCAGGGCTGAATATGGTGGATTATGAGGGAAGCCATGTCTGCAAAATTTATAAGGATGCTAGTTTAGTAAGCACTCCTAGGTTAAAATGTATGGCAACCCACTCTTCTTCTTTTTGTTAGTGAGTTGTTTGCTCATTGGTCCTACATTGTCTTTATATATTTTGTCTACAGGCTAGTTCCCTACAATATTATTTGTAATTGTCATATTTCAAGTCAATAGGTTAAGACAGTTAATAAGGTAACTTTGTGTTGCTACTAAGGATTAAGGCATGGACAGGTAAGAGTGATGGGGCCAAACTCTGTGGTCTGCAGCATAAAGAAAGCAGTTCCCATCTGATGGTTTCCTTCTCCAGTCAGTAGTTCTACTGTAAATCAGGTAAAGAGAAGATGTACATACCTACAGAACTTCTCCTTCCTCCTTTTGGTGCCTTTTGCTCTCTCCAAAAGCTTGATGATTTCCAAGGCCTCCTTCTTGCTCTTCCTTTGCTTCATGGTAAAATCAGTTATTACTGTAACTAATAGTAGTATGAAAATACATGTGCTGGTTTTGGCTGGCATAGAGTTAATTCTCTTCATGATAGGAGGTATGGGGGTATGGTTTGGATTTGTGCTGGAAACACCATAGGTAACATGGGGCTGTTGTAGTTACTGCTGAGCAAAATGTCTGGAAAGGTTTCATAACATGCTCAGCGTGTTGCAAGCGCCTTCTCCCCCCGGAGCCTTGGGGCTCTGAGCAAGTGGGGATGGTTACACAAACACACCTGGGTGAGAAAAGCAAGGGTGTGGGTTGACAGTGCCTCAATTTCTCTATGGTGACTGTCCCCCCACGTGGCCTTCCCCCACAGTGAGTTTCTCCACCATGCATTGGGGTGAGTGCTGTGCATCTGGGCTGGAAGGAGAGAATTTGGCTGGGCATTTGGGGCAGAAGAGGTGCAGCCCTGTGCCCTCACACCCTGTCTTGCCCTCAGGAGCTTGTGTGTGTGCCCATGCCTTCAGGCGGGAAGCGTACTGCAGCGTTTCCCTGGAAAACTGCCCAGTGCCATAAAGTAAATCTTGGAGCTCTGGTGAGCTCCGCTTGTCAGCAGATTGTTGGGAGGATAGACCTCAAGCAGTGAAGAAATTCAAAGAGTACCTTTTCTCACCTGTTTGGAAATCTGGAGCTGGCTGTTTTCCAGTGCAACATCTTTGGGTTGAAACCTCCCAGGCTGCCTCTGTGAGCTCTAGTTTTTGGTGTGAAATTGTGTCCTTTAAAAAAAGGTGCCTGAAAGAATCAGTGCTGCTTCACTATATTCTGAAAACAGGACAGCCTTTCTGGCTACCACACCACAGACATGCCAGTGCCCTGAGGTCTGATGGTGTTTCAGGGACTGATGGCCATCAGGAGTGGGCATGTGGGGCAAGGTGTGAGGATGTCCCCAAGGAGGCCCAGCCTTCACTGCTGGAAAGGAGCCAGCAGGTGCCTCCCAGGCAGATGTTGCTGGCTTGCCTGGGGACCAGCATAGCCCCCTTCTGTAGTAGGACAAAGGATATCCTGGTGAAATATCCTGTCTTCCTACCTAGGAAGTGTTTGCTTCCAGAGCTTCCTCTGGCTTTCTTTTGGCATTTGGGATTGGTGATGTGTTATTTTCTGTACACAGTGTGTATCACTTGGGGTGCAGATGCTTGTCTACCAGCCCAGCAGCACCATGGCGAATAGCGGCCTCTTGCAGAGTGTCAGTGTCACCTCAACAGCTGACAGCTCTTCCATCCATTTCCATTGGTGTGCCATTATTTTCCTCCTCCTCCTCACCCTGACTTCTTATCCAGACTTCAGCCAAACGCCTTCCCGGTCTCCTGCCCATATCGTGTCACTTGTTCCATTGCTCTGAGTCATGGAGTTGACAGTCCCCAGCCTGCTGTTACTCCCTTCAGCAGTATCGACCTGGGTAGGGTGCCCCAGGATCTTTCAGCACTACCTGAGCAGCTTTTTAATGTGACTTCTGAATTTTCTCACATGCAATGTGTGTGGAACCAGCCCAAAAGCAAGCTCTATTGGTGGAGGCAGAACATGAAAATCAAGATGGACAGCTCAAAGTCAGCTATGTGCTGGGGAAGGTAACCAGCTATTAAGAGTGATGCAGCTTCTTCCTTAGAAATAGGTAAATAAACAAAATAATTGCACATGTTTATTGGGATATGTGTTAAAATGTCAAAACATTTTCACCACAATTATGCAATAAACTGAACAACTTTATAAATATGCCTGAGGCTTTTCTGCTCACTTATTCACTCTTTGAAAACTCTATATGAAAGTCAGTTATAAAACTGAATTTGCAAATAAAGCTGTACAAACAAAGCTGGATTTGGGACAATATGATGAGTCTGGAAAAGAAGCCTGTGGGAAAACGGCAGTTTTGTTCCAACTAAAATGGAAAATATGCATGTTTTAAAGACAAAACAAAACAAGAACATTTTGAGACTTTTTTTTCCTATGAAAGCAAAATATTTGATGAGAGTATTTTTTCTGCCATTGAGAGAGCTCTCAATGTTTCAAACTGGGGTGAGTTCATTGGATGGCTGCCAGTATGGTGGTTGCCTGTGAGGCTCCGCTTGCCCTGTGAAGAGAGGGTGGAAAATTGGGGCTTGTTCAATTTTGGAGAGGAGGCAGATTTGGGTGGTAATGGAGACAAACCCAGACTTTTCACAGTGATGCATGGTGGGAAGACAAGACAACAGGGAAAAGTTGATAAAGGAGAGATTCAGATTAGATGTAAGCGAAAACACTTTCACTGGTGTCCAGAGAGGTTGTGATGTCTCTGCCCTTGCATATTTTCAAGAGTTGGTTGGGTAAAGCCCTGGGCAACCTGGTGTGCTCCCATAGCTGACCCCACTTCAGGCAGGACATTGGACCAGAGACCTCCTAGGGTCCCTTCCAACCTAAATTGTCCTATGAAAAATTCAGTCCAAATTTGAAATAAAAATATCGAAATGCATACCATTTTTAAAAAGCTGCAATTGTTGAATCACCTAAAGGATAAAAATATATAAACTGTTATATTTATCAACCTTTTAATAAAACTATCTTCAGAGAATTCTGGATTCTTGCTACTTGGATTTTTCAGACAGTGAAATGGAAGTGCTTTTATAACTTGGTCAGTTTTTACTATTTTATTTCTGACTTGTGAGGAGACTAAGTGAACTTTTTCACATTCTTTGGATTCAGAATTTGAAATTTGACACTGCAGAATAAACATAAGCAAAATTAGGTTCCTTAAGTTTTAGGACTGACTTGCTTAAAATGAATGTATTGCTTTAAAGATTGTATACGCTTTTATTGTAACAGCCTCTTCCCAATAAGTTCTGAGAATTCAACTGATTCTTTACTGAGACGGGAAAGTGAATGGAACATGTGATGCAATGTGGAACTATAAACACCAAATGTTGTAATCTGCTGTCTCTGAAGAGGTGGAGTGACAGGAGATAAGACGACTAATTTTTCTGCCTTGTGGCTCTGATGTGGTTATCCTGCTGAGTATTGTATTTGGATTTTGGTTGTTTTATTATCGGGAAAAGGCTGACAAGTTAGTTTCAGAGAGCTAAAGCAGGTGGGATGAATTAATGTCTAAGGAGAGGAGCAAGTAGTTTAGCTAAAATAAAGCAGTAAACTTTGGAAGTACTGGAGGCCTGGAACCACTGCAACAGGAGAGAACATCTTAGTGTTTTGTCAGAAATACAGCAAACGCCGACTCAAGATTTTTTTTTTGCTAGGATGCATTAACTGAAGCATGTTTCCTCTCCTTGCAGGTACTATGATGTATCAGGCAGATGCTACACTGTTCAGGAGAACCAAGCACCCTCAGTAGTCTGCCCCCACTCTTACGCCCTCCCGGCGATATCAATGTCTACTGCCTCATTACCAGCAGCGCTTAGAAAGGTAGGACAAAACTAAATATGTGTGTCTCTACAAACTTAGATATACGCAAACACACTTACATATAGCATGAAAATGTCTGTTCTGAAAACAGAATTTAACACAGGGTATAATAATTGTAATCTTCCTTTAAAATACCTGTGTTTGAAGTACTGGAAAATTTTCAAATTAATAACATGTACGGAAATAAGGAAGGTACGTAATGACTATAGCTGGCATGAAGAGACAAAAAAGAAAATGGCTCGAGGAGATCTTCCACATGCTCCCACAAACCATATGGCTTTTTCCTTTTGTTCATAAAAAAAATACGTAAGCCAAAATAATAAATGAACAACACCTACGTTTCTACAGTTCCCCACTTAACCCATACTGTGCTCTCCATAAGTTTTTTTCCCAGAGAAGGAGGAATGGCTACACGTTTGTTTCTAGTGTTCATTTAGCTCATACAGTGTTACTCATTTGCTTGGCAGCAGTATTACTGCATGGAAGCTAGCTAGGGAAAATGCTAATTACTCCTGTTCTAATGTGAGAACTTAATTTCAGATTGCAGACAAAGTTGTGCAATGCCATTCTTGTCTTTATTGTAATATTTCCGTGGAGAGAGAAATACTATTTTTCCATATTAACAAAAGTACTCAGCAGGCCAGTAATTGAAAAGTTGCTTTCTTCTTGGTTGTGGAACTCATATTCATCTGAATATATTTGATGAAGGCTTAAAATATTCTGTCTTTAAAATGAAAACATTTATTTTTCAGTCTTCTCAAGCCAGCAAATCTCATCTACTAATTTCTACATTTGGAAAAGACTCATTGGTCTTTAGCTGAATACACAAATAACATGTACGGAAATAACAAATAACACAAACCCCAAATATTCCTTTTGGTCTTATTCAGGATCTTAGTTGTATTGATACTGTTGAAACATCCTACAAAAAGATCTCAGTTCTTCACAAAACAGCAAAATGTCACTATTACTGTGCTGGGATGACATTCCATTGTAGTAGAGCTAGCTGTGAAATTGGCCTTCCAACAGAAAAAATTGCTGTTAACCCTGTTGCTGTCTTCTATGTTAGTTTCTTCCAAGGACTTCTAGAAAAGCAAGTGGATGTTTGATACTTTTCAGTGGAAAGAACAGGAGGGTTCATCTCTTGCTTCGAAAGCTCTGAGTTGGCATTCAGCTCTTCTTTTGGAATAATTTGTTCTTACTTACAGCTAAATTAACTCTTGGGGTGTCATTTCTCTAACCTGGAATCAATCCATTTTTACTAAGAACATTTAAAACCTTTTAAATGAAGCTTCTGAAAGTGAGTGAGACTAGGCCACGTAATTTTATGCTTTGATGTATAATGCAAAAGTCTGATTGTTAGATAAATTATAAAAATCAAGGAAATTGCCTGGGGGGTGTGTGTGTGTGAATTCAGCAGTTTCTTTTGTATTGGGATAATCTCCTAATGTGTGTAATAACACAGTCACCTGCTGATGACAGATGGTTTATGGGGATTAGGATTTAAGGAAGCCCTGCCTTCCTTCAGCATTTCTTGTGGGAGAGTGGCAGAAAATGGTGCATTAGAAAACATAGGCTGTTCACATCAGGCTCCTCTCTGTTGCTGTTCTTTCTATGGAAATCTGTTCATAAGCCTTTCAAAGGTAAATGCACTGAGTAGAGTCTTGCAGAATAATGTACCCAGACTAATTTGTTTTATCCTCTGTTTTTGCCTAATTCATATTATTCCCTTTACCCTGGGTAATTAAGAACTGACTCCAGCAATGACTAAGACAAGCTCTCCTACATTCTTTTGTTAATTAAACAGTCTTCCTACAAAAATTTGCTTATCAGTCTCTGGAGCTCATAAGATTTTTGTTTTGTTTTCTGGGGGAAAAAAAAGTAATTTAATTTTGCTTCTTTCCTTTTTTATAGTGATTATTAAATGGAGTTCACTTTCACTTAGATTGCCTTCCACTCTCAGCCAGTTAGTGCCCTACTAGTCAGCAGAAGATCTAAAATAGCCACTCCCTTAATGGTTTTCTTTACCTTCTAAAGAAAAAGCTGTCCCTAGCGTATTCCAAGAACTTGCTGGACTGTCTCCTTCTTGTATTTATTTTCCAGCAGAAAAAAAAATTAATTTCAAGAAGTAATTAAAGCCATCAGGTTCTGTCCTTTTGGATGCTTGCCTTGTGTGATCAAAAAACACGACTTCTCTCCACCCAAAAAGCTAGTCTATAATAAACTTATATCTTAGTATACCCTGGTTTTCCCTTTTCATCTTCTTCCAGGATTGTTTAACAAATCTTCATCTCTCCTCTTCCTGTACTTCACAGCAACTCTTCTTGATGTACAGTGCAACTTTGTTTCCCTTTCTTTTTCTTTGACTTCCATAAATAGCAATGGTAAAATGGCAGGATATTAAAAAATGTTTAAGATCACTTGCTTGATAGTATTACTCAACGAATGTTGTGTTGCCCAAATTATAAGGCAAAAATACTTCCTTTCACTACATTATTTTCTTAGGAAAAGAGAGGCATCCTTCTGTAATGATGTTTCTTTCTCATCAAATACTTCTGATGTTGATTCAGGTGTACTTCTGGTTCTGTACAGATTTCCACTTTCCCTTTGCAAGGCCATCTGGAATCTATAATTTTGTTTATGCTAAGCTTCTGATTGGAACAACCAAAAATGTCAGTTATATAACAATGAAAGACAGATTTCAGAGTGCTCTTATCAAAATATAAATTGTGTATACTTACTAAGTCACTGGAGGTAACTGGATCTATGAGAAATTAAAAATCATACACGTTTGAGTATATGTTTCATTTTTAGGTTTGATTCCCTTGTAGGCCATTCACTTAAAAGTTGGACTTGATTATCCTTGTGGGTCTCTTTTAACTCAGAATATTCTGGGATTTGTTGTGATTCTTGACTTTTCTAGTCCTGTGTTATTTAATATGCAAAGCATTTGTTTCATGAAATTGAAGATTAGCTGTTTCTCTTTTGGTATTTTGCAAAATAGTAATTTGGTAACACATGATTAAATATTGAAAGGCGCTCAGAAATTATTTCTAGATGTCAGATCCACAAAATACACTATTTCTAGATTCTAAAACTCGGCTTATACCTTTTCCCAAATAATGCATTACATTACAGTTATTTCCCAAATAATACATTACACTGGTTACATTTTCCAGTTTCACTAATTGAAGCTAAATAGGAGCATTTGGTATCCTTTGAGTTTGTTTGCAAGTGAAGGGAAAATAGCTTTCTTAGATTCCTGTTTATATTTAGGATGTCTGTGGATTCACACTGAGGATTGCTTGAGCTGTCATGTAGCCTATACTGCATGAAGTAGATAGCTGTGGCCATGATTTTATTATCTGGTTTTTATATCTTTTAGACTTATTAATAAAACAATTTGGTCAGCATTCTCACTATGAATAAAGAAACAACTTCCTGAATGTTTGATTATTTTCATTCTCTTTCGATAAATAATAATTCAATTTGAGAACCAAATCACAAATAAAATGTGTATTTTGCAGTCATGCAGCTTCAGCAGTGACAAAATACTGATACCAAGGGTGAAGGTGTCCTACCTATGCTGTGGCAAACTCAAATGACCTTTAATTTAAAGACAAACACGTGTTAAACTGATAGGTTTCTTTATAGTTACACTGAAAGGTATTTATTCCCCTAGAGAACAATTTCAAATTTAGATTGGCTTCTGATGATAATAAAATGAGTGAATGAAAATAGAGTTCTTAATGCTTCATTATTTATATATTTCCTGTACATTAGGAATAATGATCACAAAAATCTAGACTTTAAAATTCTATGTGAGATACTTAGGCTTCAACATCATTTTTTTAAAGTCACATCTGTGTGCTCTAATGCTGTCTCTGCTCTTATATTCAGGTGTTGATTAGTCATATTTTCAGACCAGGTACCTGTCTAAAGGTTTCTCAGGATTCTTCATCTAGATAAGAGTTCTCACACCTACTTGCTACCTGAACACAGCCACTGCCTCTCACACAAAGATTCAGTTCTGTGACATGAATATTCATCGAAGGAAACTGGGTGGAGTAGTTCTAACACCCAGGTGTGGCTATGGAAGCCCATTTTGATTCTGTGTCAAATTACTGGATTAAATGAGTTTATTCTATCGCTGCCTTTGCCATATTCCTGAGACAGCAGACATGCAGATCTCTAATTCCTCCTGCTCTTTTAACTCATCTTTCAAGATGATAGTTCATCAAGGTCTAACATATTTTCATGTTAGGATTCCTCATCTGCTTCTTTAATTTCTGTCTGCCTTGCTCAGAGAAATGTTAGCAAGACGTTCAGCCTAGCTCGTCATACTGCTTTTTCTTACAGTGGTTTATTTTCTCAAGAAATAACAAAACCTGAAGTCTGTTTGGGATCCATGGGGTTACTAAATCACCTCCCAGAGTGGTGTTTAAATGGTAGAAACAAAGCATTTTATACTGTCAGTTGATAAACTTCCATACAAGTAAGTGAAAAAGCAGGTGAGTCACTTTCCAAAGTAACAGACAACAAAATTATCAGTTCATGGATAGGTGAGAGGAACGTGTCCACAGGAGAACAAGTCGTTGCCTTAAGGTTCACCCCAGTTTTTAATAGATAAGGCCTTTCAGTGGTTAACCAATCTCCTCCCAGAATTTGAGACCAAAAGAAGAGAAGGTCTCCTTCTCCAGCTTGGAATCAGAAAGCCAAACAAAACCTGCTAGCCAAGGTCCTATGAAATGGGTCATGCAGGGGCAGAGAATATTCACTGGTGCTGGTTTTCTCAAATGAGAAAAGAACCCCACAATTTCAGGAGAACACAACCTGCCTTCTGCAAAGACTGAAGGGAGAAAAGGAAGGGAAATTATATGACACTGTAGCATCTTTTTCTTTTGAGGTGGAGTTATAGGAAGGCAGTCACCTAAGAGAGGCCTAGGTGAGGCAGGGGGCTGGGTTTCTTCTCGGTTTTGTTTTGTTTTCTTTTCTTTTACAATCTAGATAGGTCCTCCCTCAGCTGTTTGGAATAGATTATATCTTTCCAGATAATTAAATGTTGCAGCAGGACAAATTTTTATTGTACTACCTGGAAAAAGACGGGAGAAAAGCCTGCTCAGTGTTGTGCTGTACGTCTGGATTCTTGCCAGAGTTTCTATCTGCTTAACTACCCTTATGCTCAATTTTTTTTTCCCCTCTTCTTTGGTATAACTGTTGTGTTCCTTACCTGGTAAAATTACTGTTATTCCTTGTGTGGGAAATATGGCAAGGGTCACTCAGGGTGGTTGTACACCTACCTCACTGAGAGTGTGTGTTCAGTGCAGACAGTCATTTGTACCAAGTGGTGGTTCCAGCCACCATCCTTCCCCAAGTGTAACTTGCTTCCCTGAAATAATGGTCACACTTTCCACCTGCCTCCCAGGCTTAACCAGTTGAATAATTTTCCTTTCCTTTTTTCTTTCTTTTCTTCCTTTTAATTTTTTTTTCCACTAGGAATTCCCCCTTGCTAATAGACACATAGATTCAAAATCCCTTGATAATCCCTACACAAAGCTGGAATTCACTTACTCCCTTTTCAGTTACTCATATTTGTGCTCAGTCTGCTAGGGCTACTTTTTAATCATGTTGCTCCCCATTACCATCCTTACAGAGCAGAGAGTAGCTTCCCATGTTTTAAAATTTAAAGTATAACTTTTAAGTTCTTTATATAGACAGGTCTGCTTGTGAGAGTAACCTACATGTGATGTGCCTCTGGTTCACTAATTTATGGGAAATCTGAATAAACACATTTCTTTCATCAAAATCAATCAAAATACAGTAGTAAATATTTAATAGGCTAGAATATGTGTAGCAATTTTATTTACATTTTTATTTATGAACATAGACAGATATGTATGTATGGGTGTATAATTAAATGTAGATATGAACTGAAGGACTTTGGGGGGATTTTATTCATAAGCTATGGCTTTGGGATTGCTGTCTTGATGTATTTGTATCAGTTGAAGAAAACAGTATGTAGAGATAATGGAAAAAAAACAGATGTGGTGAAGCATGGATTACATGAAGAGCTCTTTGACAACATTCAGAACAGCTACATTATTCATTGTCTGTATGGCTTTTAATAGGGTGCTATAGTGCTGACCAGCACAGTAATTCCTTATTATCGTTTCAGCGGAATTTGTTCCTATTCTCGGGCTGCAACCATGATGTGATTTGGACAAGAAATGATGTTAATAGGAGAAGAACACTGTAGTCTTAACTTTGAAATTCATGGAGGGGGAAGTAATCAAATTCTCAAACCAAACCAGTTGAGTAGGGTAAAGAAATGTGGGAAGGGAAAAAGAATGCTTTATTTTGCCCTGGCCATGCCAGCATTTCTTATAGGGTTGACAAAGCATTTATGCACTTAACAAATATTTAATTTGCTCTGTCCCTTAAACTTTTAGAATTTTTTAAAGGTGTTTAGCTC
Source organism: Dicaeum eximium (assembly GCA_013396995.1). Taxonomy (NCBI): domain Eukaryota; kingdom Metazoa; phylum Chordata; class Aves; order Passeriformes; family Dicaeidae; genus Dicaeum; species Dicaeum eximium. Next base: position 1,909,353 of record VWZP01008818.1, on the reverse strand, counting down.
TGAGTCATGCTGTTTTGCAACAGTATGAGATAATTAATACAGAAGAATTTTTTCAGATTTATTTAGTTGATAAATATGCAATTCATAATTAAAAACACAACATCACCATAAACATCAAGAAAAAAACAGAATTTAGAGAGTACTGAAATCATTATGGAAACCAGGAAATGCAGAACTGGGACAGAATTTAAATGCTGATGATTTAAGTCACAGTGGTGTCTCCCACAAACACTTGTGCTCCGAGAAGCCACTGTCTATTAAATTACTTGTCCACAGTGTTTGGTGAGTAGTGTCAGAAACCAGTATAACTGAAGTGGCATGGCAAATGTTAAAACCCACAAAGCACAGGGGAAATAATTTGAATATAACTTCTATCGAAGCCTTTTCTGCAGAGAGAATATTTAAGAGCATGGTCTACAGAGACACAATGGCAGTGTTGACTACTGTCAGTATATTTAACTGAAAGGGGTTCTCAGAATCGTGGAAACAAAGCAAAATTAACCCCAGCATGTCCAGATAGTCTTTGTGTAATACCACCTGCCAGCAAGATCCCACATGTAGGTGAGCTCTTCCTAAAGAACAGCACTATGCAAGAGTGGAGGACTGGACTATGCTTTTGTTAATTCTTTCAGTTTTGATAACACATGGTACTGTCCTTTAACATAGACCTTTCTCTACATTAACACTTAAAAATACAGAAGTAGCAGAGCCCTTATACAAGCAATTTATTTTTAATAGTGCACAGGTGCTGTTGTTCCTGTAGGAATGCTGAATGAGGACACTTGGGCAGCCAGCTGTAGTTGTAAGTCAGCACTGATAAGGCTTATTGTGCTGATAGAACCTAGTTACCATGTCTGTTTTTATGGAAAATAATAAAGAGAAATGTGATATGAATTTGTGTACATCAAGCCCATTTGCTTTTGGGCTGTGATAATTGCACATCCATTGCTTTACCTGAGTCTGTTCTTTGTTAAGGACTCGATAGGAGGAGTGAAGAGGGGACAAGAGGGATACCAGAGAGGAGAGATCAAAAAGATGGCACAAAATCAAGCTAAAACCCCAAGGCAAGAACTGTTAAATTATTTATAGATTAAATTCACAGCAGATAGGAAAGAAAGCTAACCCAAAAATGGAAGTAGGAGTGTTCAGAAGACTGAATAAGCAGTTTCTGTCATTTAAATGCTTTCAGTTACATGATAAAAGGTTTGTGCTTTTCTAGGATTCTGCTGTAAGTTTCAGGCTTATTTTATGTCTGTGCTTAAAGAACTACAATTCTGATCTTTGCATCCCTAAAAGAGTAAGCAATTTGTGGTAGAATTGCCTTTCTAACATGATTGATCTGTCTGAGACACACAACAGAATTAAGGATTCCTTAGTTCAGAGTATCCATAATGGTACAAACCTTTGGTCAAGCATCATTCTGCCCAGGTTTCCCAGGACACAGCAAGCATTCGTAACACTGCAGCGGAGATGCTCTGGATACAAACATATGATTCTTTAACAGAAGAAGATGACAGGTGTCCTCAATTCAGCCATGTTTCCTAATAATGAAGACAGAAGAATCAAGCAACTAGTTATACATGCAGTGTCATACTCACTGTGTAGGCAGAGAACCAAAATTCTGAGAAGTCACGATGTCAAAGAGCTTGGGCATCAGGTCCACTAGAAAACTATCTGATTATTGTGGTTTGGCTTTAGCCTACTGAAGACATGCTCATCCTTTTGTCTTCCAAAAGTCTGGAAATCTATGGCTAATTACAGCACAAGAGAGGTTCTCAGCTATCCATGACAAAACTTCTATGAGTATTGCTCAACAGAATTACTTCTCTGCTTAATAAAATAATGGACTGCTGACTAGACTGATGGCATCATGGCAATTTCCTTGTTGGTTAATTTTTTTCCATATTCCCAGCTCATTATTCCTCTTATCCCCATTTGAACCACAAATTCATTTCCATATTAACTTACAAAGGTCTTCATTTTGCTGTTTCCAACATGGCTTAAGACACCAACTCTCTTATTTCTTAAAAATAACATCTAGGTTAGGTTACGTCCCATTATTATGGCTGGTTCAGAGAGACCTTGAAAACATCCTTTTCTCTTATACTTCTGCTGCTTTTTGGTGAGATTAATAGCAGAGCATCTAAGCTGTGGTTGATTGTAGGTGTACAAGACCACAGGTGACAATGAACACGGGCCTTAGAGAAGGGCAAAACACAGGAGGGAAGATGGCATGGAGTTATGTATCATTTTCATAGAAGGAACACAGGTCCTGGAATATTGGTGCAGGAGGAATCTGTGTTGTAGTCTAATACTTTGGCATTCAAGATGACAGTGGATGTACTGAGTCAGGAAGGCTCCCTTCACCCCTTTAGAAGATATTTGAAGGCAGGGATACCAATGAACTCTTACTCTGATAGACATCTTTCAAGTACTCACAAAGTTTATTGAGGAGATTGATGGGGTTTATATATACAGTTAAAAACACCCAAACAAACTTGAACTTGTATCAGACAACTTGCATGTATTTATACGTGGCTGGCAACTTAAGACAGCTGTCACTTGGACAACTCTCCTTCCAAGCAATTCAATACATTCACCTTGATGCAGGTGAAGTATGAAAAGGTTATGTTCAACTCTACATTTGATCTGAATCCTGAATAGTATTCATATTCATCTCTGTTTGGAATTGAATTTCACCTGAATTATTGTATGCTCCTTGTAATACTGTGAACAAATTTAGTGGAAGCAGTGGATGAAAATGTGTTTCTTTTAGAGAGGATTAATGATGGCCTAAAGTCACGTGAGCAGTGGTCCTGGAATGTGATAGTGCTGAGGTCTTCAGGGCTGGGCTGCTGAATAAATTACAGTCTCCCAAGCAGGGACAAAATAAAAGGTTTACCAAACCAGCACACGTCTGTGCTTTGCACGAGTGAGATAATGGGGACAGCCACATACTCGGTGTGGTATTGCCCAGGGAAGGCAATGAACACTTCATGCATTGCAAATTATTTAGGAGGCCTGTCATCAGTGATAAAGCATTGACAGTACATAATGACTCCGGTAATGGTGACATGGGAGTGTGCACCAGGCAGTCTGGTATTATTGGTGACCATCCTTTATCTGCCCCACCTCTGTGTATCATCGTGCCAAACATGCAGCTACATAGCATTTCAACATTTCACAGGTGTTCCTTATGCTAGTATGTAGCTTTTCCTTAGGACGACACCCGGCACTTTACTGCTTTCTTCCCAAGGGTATACTCCTCCCTTCTCTTTCCCGTGGTGAGTACAGTCCTGTGAAGTTGCTCTTTGAATCACCAGGGGTTTGTTTCTGGCCTCCACGCTGGGCTGCTGTGCAGTGATCTGCAGTGTGGAGAGCTGAGGACTTGTTCTGCATCATGCTTTTCTTGTACCGTTTCCACACTTGTGCAATGTTTTGGAATGGTTTTCAGGACCTTGGCAGCTCGATCTGCTCTCTCCCTGGGTGTGGCCCTCTTTCCATTTTGCCATGCTACGTGACCAGGTGGCTCACAGTACAGCTGAGCACCCTCAGACCTGAGGAGGTTGCGACACAAAGCTTTTGCTAATAGTCCATTCCTCCTGACCAGGGTTTTGCCACTTTTTAAGCTATATAATGTGTGTGACAATTAGGAATGTGTATATGCATACACATATGTGTAATTTACTGCTCTGTAGGGCCAGCTGCAGTCTAATAATGGGTTTGAAGAGGGTAGTCATGAAAAACTTCATCTTTCTGGTTTTATTGTCTCAAGAACTGAATTAGAGTGAATAAGCTGGAATACTTTTTCACTTACCTCTTTAAAACAAACACTCAACCTGCCATGGCTCAAGATCTGAAAAAGCAAAGTATGCTTCACTTAAAAAACCAAACTGCCTAAACTATTGTTTGAGTAATATTTAGAGATTGTAAAAGAAATCTGCCATTCCTACAAACTAGTATTGTTCATATAATTTTCAAAATCACAGTGGGTAACATTTCACCAGATAAATTTTGTTTGTTGTAGTTACAAATAATATCTAAAGATTTAAATAGAATGTAATGTTTTCTAATACAAACTTTGCTTTTTATGATGGAACTTTACATCATAATTTCCTCTGAATTATATCTTATGACATACAAATGAAAATTTATCTTCTTTTCCTCTCCTACCTTGCAATTCTCCTTCTGCCCCCCCCCCCCTTTTTTTTTCTTTTCCTTTTATCAATTTGCTTTCTAGGGTATACTTGCTGAAAAATAATAAAGTTTAGCTTTTGAAAAGTCTGAAAACTCTGACAAACTATGCCATAAACGTTTAGCAACCAGAGTTCAGATAAGAAGAACATCAAGACTGGTTTAGTTTTTTTGTGTTTCCTCTGGAGAAATTTGTGATTTTAAAAGGCTCATCAGAGGTAATTCTGGGTATTTCCCCTCCCTCTTCTCCAGGGGAATTTTGATGGTTTCGCTTCTGGAAACACCAAGGGTATGTTTTTTGTCTGGTGTGTAAGACAGGACTCTTGGACCTGAAAAAGACTCCCTCTTTCCAAACATGGGAGATGTGTAGTTTGTGAGACACTGAAGAGCCTTGTCAGGTTCACCGTGTGGCCGGCTGGAAAAGCCTGAGTTGCGGAAGAGAAAAACCATGGAGTCACCTGCAGAGGAAAAGGGTAGGTAGCTAGAGAAAAACCATAGAGAGTAGGAGATATTTGTATTCCCAGGCTTTCCCAACAGGTGCCAAGAAGGCGTGGGAGGGAAGTGGTAGATTAGGAACAGGAGAGAAGACTCATGCCTGCCTTCTCCATACAGGAAACGCTTGTTGTCTACCAGGTTTTAATGGTCGACAGCCACTTCCCTCCTGCATTCCAGAGCACCAACAAATAATGGAGTGAGTTTATGCAAAGGGGACTCCAGGAGTTGCTAATGGAGTGGTTTTACTGTAATTTATTTAGAAAGTGTCTAAAATATTTTGAGCCCAACACCAGGACTGTTGCAGCTGAAACTGTGGTTAGTCGTGATGCTTTTAAGGGTTAGCTTTAAAAGTACCTTTGTCAAATCTGTTGTTCTAAGCCACAGACACCAAAGCCAATCGTAGAGTGTGTTGGATTGGCCTACATCCAAACTTACAACTTCAGAAATTCAAGGGCAGAGTCAATATTTCTCTGTATTTCTTGAAATTTCCTGGAAATCTGGACAGTTTCATCCAGTTTCATCGAATTCCCTCTTGCATTATTGTTAATCAACAAAATATATTTTTAGAGGTAAGACATGATGTGGGTTTCTTTAATTCCAAGTAGGAATTAGAAATTTCATCCAATTATCCACCAATAATAGTAGTGCAATTTAAATGCTGTTGTAATTGTATCTCTTTAGCAGTTAACATTTAGCAGTTAGAGTGCACAGTGCCATAATGCAGCATGATTGTAGTAATTCATCTGTAACAACAGGAAAACATGTATCTCCCTTTTTTCTTCAGAAGTAATAATGTATCTGTTTTCTAGACAGACATATTGTTTATTTTAGTGCTTTCTGCATTAATTAGTTCTGTTTAGAGCCTAAAATAAACACATCTAAGAATAAAATTACAATTCATGAGAACATTTCCTCTTAGAAGTTTCTCTTGCTTAATGGAGAATATTGTGATATGAAAGTAATTGTGGGATTATAAGTAAAGAGTTTGAAGGACTATTCTACTTGATTTACATTTTTGCCCACAACTCTGTAGGGAACCAGTGGGTTTGGAGTCATTCCCATTTTCTTCACACTGGTTTTATAAAGTTTATTCTAACCAATATTGAGGCAACTCTCTGTAATAATGATTATAAGAAATAATTTTAGTGAATTCCGGAAGCCTTAGGTGAACACTGTTATTGGGAATAAATGCTAAGTTACAGTACTGTAATTCAGACGTAAAATGAGGTATCCAGCCGATTTTATGAAGTCAGGATAAGGTATTTTAGTAATAATAGTTCCTTGTACTTAAAACTCTTCATTTGTACATGATAGAAAATCTGTACATCAAATAAGTTATTAAGGAGTGTAAACACTTTATACATTTCATAAAAGGGCTCTTTGAAGCACACAGGCTATCAAACCTGAATTTTCCAGAACAGCTGCTATTTTGGGCATCTTGGTATTGGGGGCTGACTTGAGACACATTTCAGTTGAAGTGTACCAAATGATACCCTGGAATAATGTGTAATGGGATTTACATTGCATGATTTTAATCTATTTAATGAGAGCTTCTGTGGAGAAGAGAGACTACATTAATTTCATATTTAAATACAATTTGTTTAAATATTGTCATTTTTCATTCTGCTAAATGGTTTTTCAGATTCAGAACCACACAGTAATTTTTTTCTGTCACAGGAACATCACATCAACTTTCCAAAGCCAGCATGTTAAACATGTAGCTCACTTTGTTGTTCATGAAATTTGGCTTTGATCAAATTAGCAGTCCAATTTGCAGTTGTTTACTGTCTTTATTCTTTCACACCTTAACAGCCTCACCTTAGTAACACAGTGCTCACAAGGATGGCTTTCTGCCTCTTGCCCTGTGACAGCCTGTATTCTACTGTGCTTGACCAGGGTAAAGTTCCTATATTGCCAGCAAAAGGCTTTTAGTTTTCCATTTATACTTTCAGACTATCTGCTACCCAAGGAAAAAAATCTCCAATTTTAGAACTAGAGCTGCTGAAGGACACTTTGGTGTTTTAGTTAGTTTAACCAACTCCTGGGCATCTGTTCCCTAGACAGAATTAAAACTGCAGGTGAAACCTTGGTTTCCCACCTAGTAGTGTGAGACAATCTATAACCTTCCTCTGCTGAGCACTTAGAGCTAGCTAAAATAAAACACTGGGCACAGGAGTGTATTAGTAATTCTGCCTTACTCTTGAGCTACATAGAATCATAGAATATCCTGAGCTGGAAGGCCGAAGTCCAACTCCAGGCCCTGCACAGGACACCCCAAGAGTCACACCCTATGTCCGAGAGCATTGTCCAAACACTTCTTGAACTCTGTCCGGCTGGTGCTGTGACCCCTTCCCTGGGGAGCCTGTTCCTGTGCCCAGCCGTCCTCTGGGTGAAGAACCTTTTCCTGATATTCAGCCTAAACTTCCCCTGACACAGCTCCAGGCCATTCCCTCAGGCCCTGTCACTGGCCACCACAGAGCAGAGGCCGGTGCCTGCCCCTCCTCGTACCCTCACAAGGATGTTGTAACTGCAGTGGGGTCTCCCCTCAGTCTCCCCTTCTCCAGGCTGAACAAGCCAAGTGACCTCAGCCCCTCCTCATACAGCATCTCCTCAAGACCCTTCACCATTATTGTAACCTTCCTGTGGAAGCTTTCCAACAACTTAATGTCCTTGTTACGTTGTGGCACCCAAAAGAGATGCCCAGGAAAAGCCAGCTCGGTTAACCAACACGGAGTAGCCACATCAGTGCCCTGTTTGCCAAAGACTGATAATGTGTGTGGCTCTGTAGGAAATATTTCCTTTTTGCCCTATAATCATTTAATGTAATGCTGCAAGAGTTTTTCAAGTGCCATAGACTCTTCAGACTGCTGAGCTCCTATTGATAGCAACAATTTTGTGTAAAGCATGGGGAAGAGATGAAGATTGATGGTGCTTGAGGAAGAGCTGATTTCCAGAGACACATCGCTCAGTCTGTGGTACAGATACTCTTAGGTTTGCAGAAGAAGAATCTTATTTCTTGTCTCTGGTAACTATACACAAATACTTCATCTAAAAGGAGTAAGTGTTGCAATAAGCTATAGATCTAAATAGACAATTTATGTTAAATCTATACTAACCAGTATACACCATTTAGAGTTAGTGACAGGACACTGTATGCTCTCAACAAAACAGAAGAGAGACCTATAGGCGTAGAAGAAAGAGACCTGCTAAGTCAAAACCACTTTCATAATAGATTCTTTATCACTGTGAATTGCATTCAGAAATGAAAAAAGGAAAGGGGTTACATTTGTTAGTTGTGGCTTCTGATTGGGGGAGAGTTAAAATTAACTCCAAGCCACTCTCTTCCTCTCCAAAATGCTTTTGCCATTTATCCTTTATTGCTTAACAGAAAAAAAGCACTTTCAAGTTCCTATCTCTTAGAAGAAAACATACATTTTCACTCTTTACTTTGAAAGAGGTAGTTTTGATGAATCTTTACACTAAGAAGATCATCTAATGATACAGCTCTGATCCAGCAGCAAGAATCAAAATCCTAAGAATGAAGATGTGAGTCTAACTCATATCAAACTTCCTCACTTTCTCTTGTACTGAAACACAAAGAGTTGCAAGTGCAATCATGTATGTTAATACTATTTTTTTGCATATAATTTTTTTTCTGGATGTCTTTCAAGTTCAGGAGAGTTTAAGTATTCTCTCAGTTATTCATGGTTGAATAATCCTTGCTCCTGCTTTTGGTGCTAATTCTTTTTTGCTTTTCCAAGTACTGCTTTTTCTGCTTTTTAGTACCATTGTACCACAGATAGAAAAATACAGATTTAATGTACCAACCTAGGAAGGTGAAGAACCAAAGATACTGATATAAATCAGTCTCTTTCTGGATAAAGGCACAGGTGACTTTTTTTTCTTTAGCCATCCTAAATTTGGATCAGAAAACAATAACCATGTCTGTGGGAACCAACGTGTGTGGTATATTTTCTCCTACTGTTGCATATCTGTGCTCTGGTATTGCACGTTAATTAATACACGTAAGGCGTTTGCCCAACACTAACTTTGTAGCTCTTTGCAACACATTCTCTGCTTCTGCAGAGCTGCTTACTGAAGGACTTGCTGCCACCCTTCTGCAGTTCTTTCTCCTATCCTCTAATTGAGCCCCTTTTATAGTTCTAATTTGTCTGCTGAAGTACTTATCAGTTGGAAAGGATCAAGTCAGATACTACTTCCTTTTTTTTGCTTGCTTTTACCTGAGTGCTGCCAGAAGAAAGAAGGGGTTAAAGCGTGGGAGGATTGCTAAGAAAAAGGGTTTGGTTAGTGGCACACAGGACTGCATCTCACACACGATAGTTTGTTTATTCTTCTGTAAACAGCAGAAAGAATTATCATCATCATGGTAAGGCAAACAACACTCTCTTTTATTCCCTTTTTAAACCCCACCAGAAATCTTCATGTTAATACACAGTTACTTTTTTAAAATCATAAAATCAACTGATCTCCATTAGTTTTATAGAGTGTTTCTTTAACTGACAGATGCTCCTCTTGACAGAAGGGGAGGGGGGAAAGATTTTAGTTTATGGAAATAACTAGCTCTGGGGAAGAGGAGATGGGAGCAGACATGCCTTTTCTGACATGCCTGTTCTTATTTATCTCCCTCCTCTCCTAAATACTCATGTAAGGATCTGTTTCATTTTATCAATGCTTCTTTGTCTTTCCTGAGCTTTTTTGAAATATTTCCATTCATCTGATTTTGCATGATTTGCTCCTTTCAGTTTTGCTGTTCTTTTCTAATACATCCAATATCTAAATCTTGATGTTTGTCACCTAAGAAATAATATGGGATAAAATAATTTGTATATACATCTATGCTTCTTGAGCTGATTATTTCCTTTCCAAAAAATCCATTAAACATTCAGGCTCATTAGTCTTGCTAATCTATATGCTGTTGCCAAATAGTTAATTTTCAATGTACGTTTGAACTAAAAATTTACTTTTACAGTGAAAAATAAATCGGAAGCAGACAGGTCCTGTTCTCCTGAAGATATTAAATGTTTCACTAAAATATTCTGACTTACTAGAAAATACATATTTTTACATGTGTAAAAATATGACTATTAAGAAAATTTATGTTTATTTCACTTCCCTCTGCTCAAGTCTCACATTTATAACCCCTTGCTTAAGCCAAGTGGTTCAGGAATCTAGTTCAGGAATCTAAATAAATGCATTCCCTGCACAAATTGCTCAGGTAAAGCTAAAATTGTTTAAAATCCAATTATTGCTGTTTATATCCTCTATCTGCATAGCAGGCAAAGAGCTGGAAGAGGCAGGGAATTAATTCCGTGGTAGAGTGAACTTGTTAAATTTAAAGTGTGTTCTTTTTCTCTAACTCTGAGGAGGACACTGTCAACATGGAACATGGTATACTTAAAAGAAATGCTAAAAAAGGTTTAAAGACTATATGCCAAACTCTTGGTATTGAGAAGAAGGCAGTTTGGGAGTTAAAACAAGAGAAGTCATATTTTCCTAATAGTAACCCCCCCTTCGTGTCTTTGTGAAGGGTCGGCATAAACAATTAACAATGGGTATAGTGAATTGAAGGAATTCAAATCCATTTGATTGACAGCAAGGTCAGTTAAACTGCTTAAGTTCAGAGATCATTTAGGTTAACTTAAAGTATTAGTGCTTTTTTCCCTCCAGTGAATCACAACAAGAACTGACTCAGGTCAAATTTTTTTTAAGTATATTTTTCCCCCGTGCTTTTAAAAGAAGAACATAAGCACCAAGCTTTTATTTCCATCTGCAACTCACTCCTCCTCTCTGTCTGCCAGTAGCTATGGCACTCACCTGTAGGAGAGCGGAATGAAAACTCCTCTCTGCAGGGCTCAAGTGGGTCTTGTGCTTCTCAGACTTTTCTCTCTCTTAGCTTGGATTTGTACATTGTTCCTTCCAGTTTTTCTAATATTTTCACAGCATGTTGAGCCAGCAATACTCCAGAGCAATTTTCAGCCTCACAAAGCCCAGCACTGTTAGTGTGAGATACTTGAGTTTCAGTCTCTGCAGAATGCTAAAGCCTGAAGAGTAATAGTTTATTTATTTAAATGTTTTTGGCTAAAGCACTTTTTGGGATGTCATGTGACTGCTAGAACTTCAAGGCTTTCTGTTTCTCATGGCTGGGTGAATTAGGATAGTGTGATTTAAAGATATTTGACATTACTGGCTTTCCAGCATGAATTTGTAAGGGTCCTACACTATTAGAATTGTTGAAAATAGAAGAGTCTCAGAAGTTTTCACGTTACTTGAAATCCAGTTATTTATGACCTTCTAATGAATGATAAAGCTCAAACTTACTCTTCACTAAATGGTTTGTTGCTTTTTTCCCCTCTGAAGATGAACATATGCTGGAAAATAAATGTTTAAATTAAAGAACTTTTCCACACTAGATATTACCATCTATTAGTTACCACAAAGTTGCTAATGACTAGTGAAAATACTGCTTTTTTCTCTAATGTGTGCTCTAAGAAGTGTTTTCATTTATGTTCAGCTGACTCAGATGAACTCATCTAAGAAAATAACATCCAACTGATCCCTCAAGACACATCCTGAAGTTTTGATTCAACAGATCATAGTAGCTTATGCTCTCTTTTCACTGGAGACCAGCAAAGCACGTTTAATTGCACTGTTAAATTAGGGGTTTGGCTGTGGCAACTTACATTAGCTAATGAGAAAAAAAAACCAGCCGAAAACAGAGGAAATATTTTAATGCTAGCATAAACAGGTATGAATATAAATACAAACAAGATTTACATTTCTTGGTTAAGAAGGCAGCAGCATTTTGCTTTCAGATCAGAACACGGCTTTCAAGGTTCATGCAGAGTGCTTGAATTGGCTTCTTCCACACTGTCCAAGGAATGGATAGGCAAGTCCTCTAGATTTTTCAGTTGCCAACACCTTTGATCAGGTATTTCTGAAGCAGCAAATGTTTTAAGGGTAAGAATGCTTGAGCATAAACACATTGAAGAAGCCTGATCTGCAGAGCAAGAGTACTTCTTGCCTTCTGAAATCAAACATTTCCGTGCAGTGCCCTGGAAGTGAAGCATTCTCGTGCTGTGCTCTGGCAGGCTGGGTCCCATTTGGGAGCCCCTTGAGAAGCTCGGTCTCTGTGCCCTCTTGCACTGGCAATACTGGCTCACCTACATTTATCTGACTTAAAATACAAGCTCTTCAGGGCAAGTACTTGGTCTTTTATGTGTTTTGAAAGAGCTGTATATAATTAAGGTACTTTGTATGAAGAAATTACTTCAAAACAGTTTACATAGGGCAGCTATTTCAAGATCAAGGAAAAATCTTTAGCCTTGTTCCCTGAGGAAACAAGGCTTATGTGACTGGACTGGCTGGCTGTCCCTCCTCACTTCCATTCAACACCTTTTGAACTTGTTGGTTGTAGTTTAAACTACATTTGAAAGGGGGAGACGTCTCAATGATAATTAAGTTCCCATGGACTTTATGAAAATCAGTGGCTGGGAAGAGAGAAATCCAGATCCCCAGTTCAAATAACTAATTTTTCCAGGTGTAATCTCGCAAACTAAAAACTTGACAGCAAGTATAATAGTGATGGTCAGGTCGATAATGTAGTCCCAACTACTTTAGAAGACTGACAGCTATTTCCATCCTAATATTAATATGCTAATTGACACCATAATAAAAGTAAAATTTCCTGTTTTGGTGTTCCAAGTGTTTTTAGCATTAACGATATAGTCATCGTCCTCATACTTGTAGTTATTATGGATTTTCAGAGAAATCAGTATCATTCCTTATTAGTGTGCATTAAGTGTAAAAATTTTGTATTTCTTCTTATTTTACCTAGCAGTGTTCATTATTGTAATCTTATCCTTTCCCTATAATTAGTTAGTACTGGCAATACATACATAGAATAAGAAATTAGTAATTGGGCTGCATTACTCATGATTGTTGCATCTGATAGGGAAATTTATAGTTGGTTTTGTTATCACTAAAGTACTTTACCTGTCTGAGCTGTATGAACTTAATGCAGCACCTAACGTTGCTCTTTACTTGTTTTGGTTCTACTGGTTGAAAAAAGTCCTCAAAGGGAGGGGAAAAAGACAGGCATCAACTTTGTCATTTGTAGATTATTCACTGTCTAATAAAACCTAAACCCCAACAATACAAAAACTTGAGCTTAAGGTAATAACCACAGGCTTGCCTATTTGAAGGCCACTGGTGGAAGATCACTGTGTAAGGACACAGGTCTTGGTCGGTGGTACAGCTGCTTATCAGTTCAATGAGTGACACTGGTTAAGAGAGGTAGGCAAAGACAAGGGTTCCATGGATTTCTGTTAGGTTGCAGTATAAGCCAACTCTACCTTTTCCTCAGTTTAGGCTCTGTGTTTTTCATGGTTTTTGGTATTTTTCATTTGCTTGCCTTGCTTCCTTGCTGCTGCACGTTCACTGGCATTAAGTAGGTTCTATGTGGCTCTCCTGAGCCAAGACTGTGTAGGCTGTTGATTAAGAAAAAAATAACTAACTTAACACTTTTCCAGCTGGGGGAGGAAGTGACTCCATAAAAAAGGTCCTTTTCTTCAATAGCCAAAGGGCCAGACACACCGCAGGCGGGGCACCCCGGCCAGCTGCAGGCGGGCTGACCCGCTGTCTCCCCCGCCTCCGCGCTGAGCCCTCAGACGCTCCGAAGGGAGACTTGCGTGGTCCTTCCTGTTGAAGCTGTTCCACTTCATATAAGTCATTAAGCGTTAATTAGAAGAGGACTTGTCGAGCATTCATTAAACATTAAATACTAATTGAGCGCCCGGGGAGAGCGCCGGCACCATTGGGCCGCGGAGTCATTCTCACGCCGGCCCGGCCCGGCCGGGGGCAGGCGGGGAGCCCCGGCCGGCTGCAGCCGTGTCCCCGGCCCGCGGGCGGCCTGCCCGGGGCGCCCAGGCCGGGCAGGGCAGGCACAGTCAGGCGGCACAGACGGCAACCAGCCGCGCCCGCCGGGGCGAGGTGGAAGGTGCGGGTTCATCTCCCCGCAGGGCTCTGAACCCAGATGTCCCACGGCGTCCCGGCGGCCGGGCGGTGCCGGTCCCCGCCCGCTTCCCGGGGTTGGGGGAAAGCCACGCCTGCTCCCCGCACCTCCGAGCGGCCGGCATCGGGGGGCGGCCGGGTCACGGCCGCTCCGCACGCTCCGCTGCGCCGCAGCCGACGAGCCGGTGCCCCTGCACT
>VWZP01008818.1:1796494-1895376 GCA_013396995.1 Dicaeum eximium | reverse complement strand
CCGCACTGCAGCTCTCCGGGGCGGCGGCGGCGCGAACCGCCCGCCTCCAACCCTCGGTGCTTTTCCCTCAACATCAAAGGGCGTCGGTTTTGCCCGGGGCGGCGTTTTGCCCTCAATAACAAGGCGGCAGCCGCAGCGCGGGCTGCCGGGGCACGTACGGGGCGCGGCNCGGGGTGCGTGGGGCGGCTTCGCGCAGGGGCTGAGCCCAGCCGAGCCGAGCCGAGCCGGGCGGTGAGTGTCGGGCGCTCGGCGGGGTGGGGAAGTGAGGCGAGGCAAGGATGCGGTGCGGTCGGCGGCGGGTAAAGCCCGCCACGGCACCTTCCTCCTGCTTATCCCGTTTTGGGACGGGGGAGGACAGCGGCAGCCCCGGGCGGCTTCACCCTCCTGGTAACTTGCGGGACGGGGGCCGTGGCTCCTCCGGTGAGGTGGTGCTGGGCCGGTTCTCCGTAGCCGCACCTGCGGGGAAGGGTTTGGCGGCCGCGGGGCTGCGCGGAGGGGCTTCAACGCCGGCCCGCCCTGGGCGCTGGGGGGATGCCGGGCACTGGCAGGAGAGCAGCAGAAAACAAGTTGGAAACTGCCGAATCAGGGTCCGTGCTGCCGAGGGAACCCTCTCTCCTCGAGAGGTCTGGTGCGCCGGGGTAGAAAGTACTGGCGGTGTTTTGAAATGGACGTCTCAAAACAAGTATTCATCGTACCGGCATGTAAAAAGAGCTAATGTATTAAAATGCAAATGTGCATGTGTACTCGGCGATGCTGTTGCGTGTTTCCTGTTTACCATGTTAATTAGAAGTTGTAAGGCAGAACGTTGCCAAGAGTAATCCAGGGCAGTGTTTGACCCAGTAATGCTCACTGACTGATGCAGTCGCTTTTATAGTTCTGGGGGTTTTAGCCCAAAACACACGCCAAATATTTACTTAACTTCATTATTGAGAGATGTTTGAATTGTAAGACAACTTACACCTTTGAAACTATTCTCTACCGGAACAAGTGTGAAAACTGACTCAGCCAGTATGGAGAGAAAGTTAAACTTCCCATTCTTGTTTTTGTAAGGAAAATTTTGACCATGAAGTTTGACCCCGGTCTTGCAGATGCCAGGATGCTTTTCTGTAACATTTTGGGTGACATTAACTAATTGTGCAAAATTTTGAGATTTGGGACATATAAAGCTGCCATTATAAAGCAAGATGAGCACACTTGTAAACAAATGCAGGCAAAAACATACAGAAGCATCATGGAGTCCTAATTGTTTTTCAAAGATTTTGTTGTTCTTGTTCTTTTTTGAGAGCTAGGATTGTTCAGTAAACTGTTTTGTTTCCATTCACTGTGTTCTTTCAATTTATAGGTAGTCCTAGAAGAAACAAATGTATTATAGAAACAATTTTGACATTAACCAAATGTTTGTTTGTTTTGGTTTGTAGTCCACCTCACACCTTCCAGATTCTTCCAGAGAAGAAAATAAAAAGAAACCCGTTTTGGAAAGACTTGGAAATTTGTTTGGTACAGGGAAGAGGAAAAATGCCAAAAGTTCACTAGAACACACTTCACATCATAAGGGTGAGAGGTCAGGTTCTCCTCACGGGGCACAGGCAGTGTACTGTAGGCACTTCAAAGAAGGACACGAAGCTCCTCAAGTGCAGAAACAAGTGAGCAACGCAAGTGCCCTTCCTGAGGCACAGGAATATAATTTCAGTGGGGAAGTAAGACCGCTGTACCACGATACAATTTCAGAATGGAGTAGCAGGGGAGTCTCTTCTGACAGCGAGTGGTCAGCAGATTGGAGTGGCAGCAGTGAAACCATTAAAAACTCTTTCTGTGAGAGCAGCCTGAACGTGGAAACACTGGGGTTGGAGAAAGAATCCGTCACAGATATAAATAATTCCACAACTCCAGATTTCATACAGAGCTTGAGAAATTTGTCTAGTGAAGACCTAGAAAAGAGTATCTTAAGTCACAAGCAGCTTGTGAACACGTGGGTGTCTGAGGAGCCTGGGCATGCAAAACCAAAGGATTTGCCATACGAGTTGGAATCTGCAGCGAGTGAACACCCATATTCTGCTAGAGTGTTAACAGTTGATATCTATCTGAGAAAAACAGACGAACTCCTTAATGAACCCGTGACTCTTAAATCAGAAGAAAATTTTACTGATTTGGACACAATGGATAAAAAATCCGCTAGCAAAAGATCTGGAAAACGGAGAAAGTCTCAGTCATCTAGTGACATTCCAAATGGAGAGAGAAACCAGACTGAGAATACTGCAAGAGAAGAATCTGTTTTTGAGGATGATGCCCATTCTGAGGTGTTTTCAGACAAGATAACAAATCCTGAACGAAAAGTGAGATCTCTTCAACAGACTCCTGAAAGAAATTCCTCTTCCTCAGGCCATAATCAAGACCTAAAAGTTGGATCTGCTCACAAAGGGGCATCTAAAGCTGAAGCTGACAAGGGCAAGCAGCAGATCTCAAACACAACCTCTGCAAGGAGAAGATCATATAAAAAGAATCAGTCGGATACTGTACCCATTTCCCCTACTGGTTTGAAGGGTCAGGTGAAAGATTACTCTTCAAAAAGGCAACCTTTAGCATCGCCGGAGACTAACCCAGTAACAAAAAGAACTTCAGTGGAAAAGGGAGCTATACCTGTGGCTTTTGGGGAAGACAGTTTGGAGTCTCCCAAAGCTTCTTTGGCTGCTAAGACGGAAGACAATGCCTTGGTGTTTCCTGAAGGCAGAAATGACACCAAGGCAGTAAAGCATGGTAATGGTCCAGATGGAAGAGCTTTATTGCATACTGATGGGATTAAAAATGGAGACCTGTGTCTGTCAGCTGAGAGACAGACAAATTCTGACTTAGACACCTCGAAGCTGAAGAGTTTAGATGCTTCCAGAACAGTCATGACAAAGATTAGCCTGTAAGTAACAAACTAGTTTACCTTGTCCTTGTAGCTGTAATTTTGCTTGTATCTGTGTTTAGAATTCTATGGAAACACTAGCTGTGTATCTGTTATCTGTCTAAATTTTCAGTTAACAAATGCCTTTTAAAAAACAAGTTACCATAACTAAAGCTACCACTTAATAAGCACTGTAGTCTATATGTATTAGAAAAATAATTAATTTTTTCATTTTTTTAAATGGATAAGGAATGTCTCTGTCAATTCCATTATATGGAATAATTTAACATATATAAAAACTGTTCAGTTATCATAGTTGGATCAGATTAATTAATCTATCATTGACCTTAATGTAATTTTTCTCTCTGTAATCAAATCAGAATATGGTTGAAGATTTTGTATGTGAAAATCTTTGAATAAGAAATGTGTTTAAATTTTCTATTAAACGGCCTAAGTTCTGCTATCATTTTGTGAAGAAATGTGGTATGCAGTGTAGAACTTGATTGTTCAAATGATACAGTAGAACACACTCCAGAGATTTGAATATATATGGTTGCTTTCTTAAGTATGTGCAGGATGACTCATTTAAATTTTGATGCATGTGAATAACATCAGGTATTTGCAGAATTATGCATATATTAGTTTTCAGGTTTTGATTTTACACTTGAAGAAACTGCCTCTGTCAAACAGGTGATCAGAGCTTTCCTTAGGATTATACAGAAGTGGCTGTATTGATAAAGTTTACTGTTACCACTAGTATGAGACCAGTGATTGATTATTTGGACACTGTTGCATCCTCATCGACAGGGAATGATTTGTTTGCATTATTCATTTCTGTTGTTTGGTTGTCACGGCTGTGTGCTGTGTGCTCTTGCACTCTTGGTTCTGGCACGTTCAGTGTTGGGGTGCACTGAATCCTGTAGGCCCACCCGAGGTAAATTGAGTGTAAAAAATTGTCATTGTGTTAGAGGGATGTGGAGGTTCAACGTGATGGTTTAACAGACACATCTGTTCCCGATTATGCTCCCCACATCTGAGAAGCACAGGAGCAACTGCCTTTGCACAGTTTGTAATACTCTACATCTAAGTTGTTAATTTGTAACTTAAGTTTAAAAAGCCTAATACTGAAAGTCAAACTGTGGCATTTTTGTACTGGGTGATGGTTTGCCATCTGGCAGTATAGGTCACAAATCTTAAACTCTTGAGTTTGTATCTTCACAGCTTCAAAGGAAAGGTAGTCTTCATATTTTTTTTTCTCTGTGTCACTGTCATTAGTGATGATTAAGTTATAAACACCTGCATGGCTGGATTTAATTTTTTCTGTGTATCTCCCGGGCTTGCTGTACAGTGACTTATCTTTACTGTACTCATAAAGTAACAGATGAGTGTCCTGTCTGAAAGACGGCATTTTAACGAATAAACAGCCTATCCTATTTCATCCCGTTTTGTGAGGTGTGTGACACTGTGTCTTCACCTTATCTGCTGCTATAGGAACTTTAGCCCTGGGTGGGGACTGCTGTGTTGCCTGCAAGATTTCTGATGCATCTGGTAGCTGTCATTGCACAGCACCACACCATTTCTTTAGCCAGAGTTACATGCTCAGGTGATCTGGTATCATTTATAGTCATTCATTAGAACATAGGAACTATAAACCTGGATGTGGATTAAGGTGCTGTAAAATGGGAAAGGAAAAGATGGTGCCACTACTAGAAGGCGGTGTGCTTTTGTTCTCTAGTTATTTCCGTGAACAGATAACTTTTTCATTTTCAAAGGTTAAAAAGTTATTGTTAGATACTTCACATTAATTCCTTTCTGGTTGAAAAATACCCATTTACTTATAGATTCCTTGGCCCCTTGTAAGATGGATTTTATATAATACAAGTAGTTCTCCCTTAAAAATGCATGATGTCTCTTACTAATCTGGGAAGCAAGTTTCTTCAGAAACAATTTCAAAACACCTCCAGTCACCTCCAGAAATGCAGGTTTCCTGTAAATAAATATAGCATTTTCTCTATTTTCTCCATTTATGTCTGTGTACTGGATAACTTCAAAGTCACAGGATACTTTGCTTCTAGCTTTTGAAAGGGAAACCTATCAGATTTGAGACTAAAATGAGGTTTGATGGTAAATCTTAATTGGCAAATAAAACCTCAGGCAATAGTTACTTTGATGTGCTTAGCGGAAGGCTTGTCTTCAGTTGTCATACTTTATGTTCAGACATGGTTTTGTAGTTGCCTTTACATTTAAGCCCAGTTGTTGAATTATTCTTTTCTTTTCACATGCCATTTTTCTTTGCTCACCTCAATCTGATATTTTGGCATCAGTGTCTTTTTGGCACCAGCTGCAAGCTTGACGTGTGACTCACCTTCCATTTTTGACTGTTGGGAGAGGTTTAACTGCTTGCTTCCACAGTTTAGCTGCAAGGTGTAGCCAAAGAGAAGGACATTGGTATTTCTCTTGTGCCTGCTTGTTCCTGGTGTTGCAGATCAGGAATGGGTAGTAGGAATCAGCCACACTGGACTGTTTGCACGAAAGCATTTGTACTGTTAAGTGTTTTCCCCATACAAGATGAGAGGCTTAAAGGATACTCAAACAACATTTCCTATCAAACAAGCTTAGAGACTCAGTTCTTGTAATAAAGTGCATCTTTTGGCTGTATTTAAAAATCAGTATTTCATAGTGTGGAAAAAGGTGTAATGAAAAGATTAGAGGAGACCAGCTGTAGTGAGTGGAGCTGCAGGGCTGAGCTTTCTCATGCTCTTTGGTCTCAGCTGTTTGGCTGCTGCTGCTGTGCAGAAATAGAAAATACAAAGCATTGCAGTGGTTGTTTCTGCATAAATTTGCAAAGCTTGAAACTATACCTTTGAGGGGTGAGCTCTTCATTTAAAGTAGGTTTTAGGTGTGGCTGATAAGTATCAGTGTTAGCCATTAAACTTGCTTGTGTCAGGGCATACAGAGAGACACAGATTTTATGGGGAAGATACGTGTTGTTATGTTGAAATAAATGCCTGTAGTAGCACAAGTGACAGGCTGACAAAAGGGTGCTATGGGAATGAGTTTGTTAAGATAATTGGGCCATTAGTGTTACCTCTTGAAAATACAGGTAAAAGAAAAGGATAAGTACATTTTTTTCTGATCAGAAAAGGATATGAAAGTGTTGAGCAGGAAATTCAGCACATGTCAGTAGTGCACCATTGTAGCAGGTGAAGGCTAAGCCTGTGCTGTGCTCCATAGGCAGGAGCGTAGCCAGCAAGTCAAAGGACAAGATACTTGGTGCTCATGAGCCTGCATCTGGGTCACTCTGTTGAGCTGTAGCCCTTCCTCCCCTTCCAACTCTCTTCTGGTATAAGAGAGATGTTCCCAAATTGGAATGAGTCCACCAGTGAGCCATTAAAGAAGGTGACAGCTCTGGAGCAAATCATGTATGAGGAGAAGCTGAAGCAGCTTGGTTTCTTCAACTGAGAGAAGAGAAGCATGCAGGTAGACCTTAGTCATCTCTCACTACCTGTAGAGAAGGCAGAGCCAGATTTGTCCCTGAGCTGTGAAGGGACAACAGCCACAGCTGCAAGTTGTAACACTGAAGTTTTAATGGATATAAGGCAGAAATAATTCACCGTGAGAGTGGCCGCCCTGCTGCAATGCTTCACTAGGAAGGTTGTGAAATCTTGACCCTTGAAGTTATTCAAAACTTGGTAAGGCAAAGCCTTCAGGAACTTGATCTAACTTTGGAGCTGTCCCTGTTTTGAGTAGGAAGTTAGGCTAGCTGATCTTCAGAGGTCCCTTGGAACTCATGTTCGTTTTCCAAAGAGAAAAGTCATAGAATAATTTAACTTTTAAAAGTTTAGGAAAAAAAAGATGTAGTTCAAATGAAAAGTAGTACCTCAATGTATTTAATTTTATGCTGTATGAGAGTTCCCTTCATACCTTCCCTCTTCCAGGAACATTTTGTTATTCTGTTTTTCCTTAAGTTTTCCAAGTGTGTTTTATTAACATCTATCTGAAGTACAGCCAGTGGATTTTAAGTTTGCTGTTTCCCCTTTTATTGATCATGCATTCTTCATAAGAGCCTTCTAGTTGTGAACCAGCTTGAGTAGGCTGGTAGTTACAGGGAGCAGTGTTGGGAAGTCTTCTCCGAAATGACATGATGATAAGAAGGACATGAAACTGTTGGAGCAAATCCAAAGGAGGCCACAAAGTTGATAAGAGGACTGGAGCACCTTCCCTATGGAGACAGGCTGAGAGAGTTGAGGCTTCTCAGAGAAGAGAAGGTTGCATGGAGACCTCATAAAAACCTTCCAGTATCTCGAGGAGGGGGTCTACAGGGAAGCTGAAAAGGGACTCTTTGCCAGGAACTGTAGTGATAGGACAAGGAGTACTGGGTACAAACTGAGAGACAGGAAATTTATGTTGGATATTAGGAAGAAACTTTTTACTGTGAGGGTGATGAGACACTACAAAAGGTTGCCTGGGGAGGTTGAGGATGCCCCAACCCTGGCAGTGTTCAAAGCCAGGTTGGGTAAGGCTTTGAGCAACCTGTCTAGTGGGAGGTGTCCCTGCTCATGGCAGGGAGTTCAGGCTAGATGATCTTCTAAGATCCATTGCAGCCTCTTAATAATCTGTGATTCTATGATTTTTAACAGTTGCTCTCTATATAGATTTGTAGGTAACTATTTTTGAATCTTCCTGTTATTTCAGAAAGTTTGCTCCTCGTGGTATTCTCATGAAATAAAGCTTGTACAATGGAGAGTCTTGCATTAGAAGGGTTTAATTTCTTACTTGGGATGGATCACTTGAGGAAGAGGGGAAAGGATCTCACTTTTTGGATTGTTCTTGTATCTCATACCTCTTTCTTGGGCTGAAAAGCTGCCTGAGAACGTAGTGAACACAGTTTATGTAGCTAAAAAAATAAGAAAGCACTTAAATACCAGAATCATCCATTGATTGGTAGAACATTTGGACCCTGGAGATTGCTGTAAGCTATTTCTTTTTATCTCCCACCTTTGTCAGTTTTCATGTAGGGCAGTTACTACCTGTTCTCCTACTGCTGAATGTCTGTCCTCAGATTCCTCTTTGGAGAACAGGACTGTCTTTGAGGTGATAGTGGGCTCCTTGACACTCCTTAGATCTGACTTGATTAATTTTGAAGCCACCTGCCTTGCATCTTCACAGGTGTTCATACTGTACAGTATGCAGTAGCAAGTTACATGGACAAATAATATTTCCTGGTTGTAGGTATTCAGAGAAAAGAGCTTGAAAAACTCAGCTGTGCATCATCAGCCTTGTGCCATAGTGCAGGAGTACTGTGTGCATGTACTTGTACCTGCTTCTCTGTCCACTCTGATGAAGTTATGTGTTTCCAAATTAAATTCTTGTAAAATCATTAGGCTTAGTTCACACAATTGAAATAGTTATTTAAGTTTACCTGAAGGAAGTGGAAGAGTCCTCACCTGTAGTGTTCGCTTAGCCAGGGTGGTGATGCAGTGCTTGGGGACAGCTGACATTTTCTGCAAGCACTCATGAGAGTGGAAGAGCTCTTTCACTCAGTTTGAGGTTGCTTCTGCAGTGTAGGTGTAAAGGCTGCAAAGGATCTGGGCAGATGTCTTGAAAACTCAATGGAGAGAATATGCAAATGTTAACCAACTCATTATCACCTTAATGAATTGGGATTTGTTTTCTAAACTCTGTCAGGAATTGCATGTTTATAATTTATTCTGCCTATTCACTACTAAATTTTAATGTCTGTCAGTCATAAGGAGGTGAGTTCTCTGACTCAATTGCAGATGCTGTAGGTTGCTGTGTTTGTTTTACTAACCTTAAAGAATTAAGTACATGTTTGAAATACATGCTCCTTATTCAGTGTATAAATTTTTTAATCCATATAGCTACTCCTCTTTTAGTTTATTCCTTTTGAGATGTCAAAATTTAAACTAAGTCTGTGGTTTATAATTCTACATTTTATTGTTTTGAAAATTGTTACAACCTGTTCAAGATTTAATTAAAGATGTCACTCTGTGTCACTTTGCCTCCTGTAGTCCAGCCAAACCGAAGAACATAGAGCTGAATTTTAAAACACCTACAAATCAAGACAGTTTAGAAAGTGAGCAGGACACTCTTGAAAAACCAGTTAATAAAGCTAACAGCAACATTGCCAACAAAATTTCCTTGTTTGAAAACAAATGTGCTAACCAGAGCCAGAGACCTACTGACATCCTTGCTTCAAAAAATACTGTTGTACCAAGCACATTCGTTGGCAGAGCAAAGCTGAAATTTGGAAAACAACCTAAAGAAAATGAGCAGCCTGATAAAACATTAAATAAGCAAAGCAGTCGCCAGAAGTTATTTGAGAATGGCACACTGGAGAAAGAAAGCACTGCAGAGTTAAAAGGCAAAAATGAAGAAAGCTTTGCCTCCTATGAGGACACTGGGAAGACAACAGAACTTAAAGTAAAAGCTGCCATATCCCTTTTTAACCAAAGCAGCAAAAGTGATGCTGGTAGCATCTCTCTGAAGCAAACAGAACCTGAATTAACCACAGCAAAGAAAGAAAGTTCTCCTTTTAAACTGCCTTTGCACTCACCTCTAAAAAGTGAAAATGCTCAAGATCCTTTCTACCAAAGAAATTACACAAGCTCAGAATTCCATAGAAATGAAGAAAAAGTGCTGTCCAACACAGAGGCTTTATCATCTTGCAATAATGATAAATATCCTCTACCATCTCATCAGGTTTCCAGATCAGAATTCAAGAAGATGGAGAATGGAGATAAAAAGGTAAAGCCAGAAGATTTGAACTTGGCAGCAGTGCAGTATGATGACAGCAGTCAAGACAGTATATTGGAATCAGAGCACAGCACCAATACACGAAAGAGCCCGGGGAAAACCTGTAATGGATCTGCTGAAGACGACAGCATTTTTGATTCCCCATCTGACATGAAGAAGTTTGCTGAAACAATAAAAAACTTAGATAGCTCAGTTTGTTTACCCCAGAAAAAGAAGAGGTCAAAGCTTCCCAAGTCTCCAGCACCCCACTTTGCAATGCCTCCCATTCATGAAGACAACTTAGAGAAAGTATTTGATCCGAGTGTATTTACTTTTGGTTTGGGACTGAGGAGGGAAAAAGCACAGGATCTGTTACCAGCACAACAAATTAAAATGCAAAGCCTGGAAACAATAGCCAGAGTCAGGCCCAAGCGTGCATCAACAGAGCAAAGTATCATATTCAAAGCTCTGCAGTCATGTAGAGAGGAACCTGCCTTTACTCATGAAATAAATGGAAAAGAGAACATTGATTGTACAGATGGTGAAATTAAGAGATCACGGCTTGAAAAAAGCTCCCTCTTCTCAAGCTTGCTGTCTTCTAAAGAAAAGTTTTTTAGCCCTTCTGTCACTTCAGTGAATAACACAGCAGCTTTTGCAAATGACTCCTCAGGGATGCCTCCTTTACAACAGGATGTTTCTGGGCCATTCATCATGCCTCAAAAATCTGAGGTAATCAAGATCATTCAGGAAATGAAACAATGTTTGTCTACCTGCTGAATGACTATTAATTTTGATTTTGCAATTCAGTCTCTTTCAGATACGAAGTTTCCAAGTTTTGTGGAGAAGTACCTGCAAGCAGATAGTGCAAAAAAAGAACTAAGTTTACAAGTGCCCAACTATGGCAATCCTGAGAAGAGTTTTTCAAGCTGGTTAGGAACAAGCAGATATGAATCAAATGTCCCCCCTGGTTTATTAGATGTGGATGTAAGTATTTTGTTTTTAAAAGGCTGCCTGCAAAGTTATCCAGCTTTTATGTTTTCAATAGACAATGTGCATGCATCGTTTTGTTTCCCCTCTTTGGGATATATATATATATATAGATTACAAATACATTGAGGTGAACTTAGGTATGGTACCAGTTTTATCTGAAAATAAAAATTAGATGACATCTATCATCAACATGATTTTTACTCTTTATTTTGAGACTTTTTGCAAATATGAATGGAACGCATTTTTTTAATATGTCTTCATACTTGAATTTGTATTATAGTGAAACAAATCTTATGCTAACTTTAATTTTTTATTGCAAATTAGTAGAATGCTTTCTGTGAACTTTAGAAAACTTCTCTTGAAGTGCTCTCTCTTATCTTCCAAGAAGACATTGTACAGTTAAATAAGTAACAGAGCAAATTTTTTATTTTAGCCCTCTGTTGTATTCCCATGCATTGGCAGAAAAATATATATTCTTTAAGAAAACTTTAAGAACTGGACAGTAGTGATTATTGAAAGTTTTCGCCTCAAAGCAACCTTAATATGGAAGATATTTGTAATTTCTGTTTTTAAAATGAGGAACCAATGTCCTGTAGTATTTGCTATTTCTGTTAATGTAAGCACTTATTGTGACCTGAGAGGAAAACTATAAGGAGATCTAAGAGCCATGGGAAGAAATATGTTTTTTGAAGTTTAATAGCCACATGAATGTGACCTGTGGAATTGAAGCAGCATGTAAGAAGTTTGACAAATACTTTCTGAAGCTAATGGTTATCTGCTGTAACAGTTCTACTAAAAGGAGTAAGGTAGTAGAATTAGCTCCTTTCTTTGTCACCTTGCAGGAGACAACCATCCATGGTACCTTGCAGTTTTGAGAATGTAGATTCTTTTATGGGAAATCTTCTTAATTAGAGTGGTGATGAAAATTAGGGAGGTTATTTACAGTAGTGTAGATTTATGTTACCAGTTAAAGAGACTTTCTTACTCTGATGGTTCTGCTTGGATTTAAAAAATTGAATTTAAAGCTAAATGTCTAGTACTGTCTTAGTTTGGTTTTTGCTACTTAAACTGTTGTTCTTAAGTGAGTTTCCATTTTGCAGTAGAGTGTAGAGGCCTGATACAGCAGTGGAGTGTGTACATACCTAAGACTGTACATGAGAGAATCCCTTTAGGCTTCAAAGGGTTTCTGGATTTCTGTGGCACTGTTGCTGACTGAATTGTTTTGCTCAAGTTAGGAATCAAAAATGTTTCTGTGAGGTGTACCTGCTGTGCATCTTCCACTGACTAAGAAAATGATGATGCAATGGCTAGTGGGTAATGTGAAGGAAAGAGTAAGGGCAGCCCAAAACAATGACTTTGGCATTCCTCAAAACACAGAACAAGTTTTAACTGGAATTGAAGTGCAGGCTAAAAAGCCAGTTGTGCTTCAACATGTCTTGATGATGCCTACAAAAACCTGGTGGTGGTTGAGAACTGTCTTGCGACCACTGCCTGCTCTGCATGTCAACGACTATGCTCTCTTTAATTCCTTGCACGTGTTGCTGGTTACCTATTTAGGGGCAGGATGTGTTTTGGTCTTTTTGTTTGTGTGAATAATTCCTAGGAGAGCAGGACCCTGTCCCAGAATGAGCATTCCTGTCCTTCCTAGGCAACCAAACACATAATTTCAGTGCTTGCTTTATTTGTTTGAAGATGACGTGATGCAACCACAACTTTCCCATCTATTCTGTATCATAGAATTTACTGCTGACTTCAGCATTGTTCTAGATTTTGTATACCTTAGTGTGTTTTATTTGTTCTGAATATTTTTAGTTTATCGCTTAGTGCACAGTCTCAAACTCTTTGAGGAAACGTGTTATGAGGTGCTCATCACAAAATTGATTATGCTACTTAGCTCATAGATGGGTATGCCATCATGCATCCTCAGTATTTTCATATATTTCTTCAAAATACATCATGCTTTATTGCTTGACATTTTTAGACATTTAAACTCATTTTTATCATTGTACAGCATGTACTTTATCAGTGGCAGTTTTTAAAGTAGTCTTTTGGTATTGAACTCCTGGAATATATAGGAAGCTGATCAGGACGATTTTAAAGCATTTCAAATCTGAGGTTAGTTGACTTCAGTAAGATGATAATTCAGAGTTTAAAAAAAGCATATGGATTTATAAATTTGTGACAAATTGCTGCTCTGCAAGTAGAAGTAGAGATTAAAATGGTAAGTAGGTATAGTTGAAAGGTTGCCAACTTTTACTATTCAGAGTATTTTTTATTCTGTTCTACTAAACAAAATATAACAAAATTTTATAGCTGAAAACCTTCATTGAGTATCTTCATTGAAAATGTTTTTGATTTTGTGGGGGTTTTGTGTGATTTTTTTTTCTCTTCTCACTGTCTATTAGACACTTCCAAGAAATGGACAAAGTAAAATCAATCCCAGACCTGGCAAGGTAAGATCAGTTTTAATAGTTTTAGTGTTCCTTTCTATATTTAAAGCTTAGGAAGATAGAACTGTATGTTACTGGTGTGTTTTTCTGTTTTGTTGGTTTTTTTAAACACAGCTGGTGATATACTGTGACTCAGACTGTCAAAAAGCTGGCATTGAAGTTTTCCATGATGTTCCAGATTGCAGTTCCTGGGTTCTGTCACCAACAATTTTAGTTAAAGTCATCCGAGGATGGTAAGAGATCAATTCTTAGTCTTTATACAAAGATTTTTACTCTATCCAAAAATGTTTTGAAACAGAACTGGCATGTGACTCACAGTAAGTCTGCCTCGTAAATGGCAATGTAACAGGGACAGCTGTGAGCAAGAAATAGGGCATTTTACCTCTGCAACAGGAAGTTCTGAGCTGGAAAACCTATTTTGCTGACTAATTGAGTGAGTGTTACCATCAGGCAGGGTGTGAGATTTCACCAGGCATAGGTGTAGGATGAAATGACAGATTCTGTCCAACTATTTTGCCATTCAACTCCTCTGCTAATTAGGGATCCTTGCATAGTATTTGGATTGGCCTAAAAGGCTACCAAATAAGTTTAAAGCCAGGTCTTACATGATTATTTTATGACCAAAGGAATAAGATGGTGCTGTAGAGATAATTGACTGTTTCTCTGACAAAAGGAGGGATTTTGCTCTAAAAGCTGTATTGCCCAAGAGTGATTCAAAACAAGTTCCTCTCCTACTTTCTTCATAGCATCAACAGAAGGGCCATTAGTAGTGTGGCTAGCACAGCAAGTTATGCTGTGGCCAGGCTATAATGCAGTCAAATAGCAGGTTCTCAAAAGTAATTATCTGATAGTAAGGTGCAGACACAAGGGCAGCCACAGTAGGAGGTACTGGGAAGCCAACTGATTGCTGTTTAGCTTCAGAAAACTGGAACAAAAACCTTTTGATCTCTGTAAACCAGGTTGTCCTTTCCAGTGTGGTCTGGAGGGGCTGGGTTTGGGGCTTTTTCCTCCTTCCATTGAGAGCCTGAGTGAAGGGTTTGCAGATGGATAAAGTTCTTATTTAGTTATGTATTCCAGTCTGCCATCAAAAATGAAGTTGTCCTTGTCTTCTGAGCAGTCTTATCATCCTCTGGCACATCTACACCAGCTCT
Source organism: Dicaeum eximium (assembly GCA_013396995.1). Lineage (NCBI taxonomy): Eukaryota > Metazoa > Chordata > Aves > Passeriformes > Dicaeidae > Dicaeum > Dicaeum eximium. Next base: position 1,881,142 of record VWZP01008818.1, on the reverse strand, counting down.
TGTGGAACTCCAGGCTGCTGTTCACAGGATCCAAGCAACTTGTCTATTTATACATGATGCAGCAGTGTCTGCAGTGTCATTGTTTTCTCTGATGTACAAATTGGTTCTGATTAGTATCTCGTACAAAGTCTAGTATTCAGAGACAATAGTCTTTGCTGCCCCAAATTATCAATTTAAAAAGGTGGAGGAGTTTTTTGTGAAAGTACAATTCAACAGTAGACATTTTAGGTTTTATCATTGTTTTTAAAAGTATCACAGAGACTGAAAATGGCTTGCATCAGCAGTGTTGGGTGAATAAGCTGTATTGGGGAAATGGCAAGGGTTTGGAAACAGTACTGTGTATGAAACGATTTGTTAAGTGGGATCAGGATTTTTGCAAATCACACTTGGTAAAGCACCATGAAAAATTCAGATTTTTTAAAATTTATTTTAAGCTGGATACTCTATGAGAAACCAAATTTTGAAGGCCCCTCTATTCCATTGGAAGAAGGAGAGTTGGAACTCACAGATATTTGGGGTGCAGGTACTTCTGAAGAGCAAAGTGACTGCAAGTCTCAAAAGCCTGCAGTGATCGGTTCAATAAGACATGTTGTTAAGGCAAGTAATATAAGTAAAAAAAATTTTTATAGATCTTAATGCATTGTGATGTTCTATACTGATAGAGAGTGTGATTGCTGTATTAGGACACAAATGTAACATGAGCTACAAGTTGCATGAAACAATCTTCTATGTTGAATTTCACATTTAATCACAAAATGCATGTGGGGGCTCTTGCACAGTGGGGATTGTGGTAACATCAAGAGGAAGGACAGGGTAGGAACAGAACTTGGGCTTTATTAGAATAGCCACCAAAATGCTACATGCAGCATATGCTTTGTAGTCTGGTCAGTCTCAGGAAAAGCATCCCAGAAAACCATCAATAATTTGGTAATTTCAAAACATGGCTTTTTCTATTTTTTTCCAATACAAACCAAATTTGCACTCAATACAGACTTCTATATGAAACACCAAACTTTGGTTTGCTTGGTATGGGCAAACTTACCAGTGAGTTTCACACGTGGTGGAACATCCTTTCTGCATGCACTTTTAATTTACGATTAAGCAGTTACAGTTCCAGGTTTCCAAAACAAGCACAAACTACAAAGTTATTTGACTAGGAAAGGAAAAAGGAGGAATATATATTGCTTTTAACTACAGTTCTTGTTTAAGTTGCAGTTCTCTTCAAGGATGGCTTGTTTGGTGTTATCTTACGATTTAATTTGCTAGAGGAGTTGTTAACTGATGAAAGAAGATGCATTCCTGCCTAGATGGCAGAAAGTAAACAATGTAAATGCTGATTAGAGATTGACTGACTGTCTTGGTTCAGAGACAGGCAAACTGGCTTAGCTATACCTTTATTATAGGCATCTAATAGCAGTAGTAATGGACAAGGGGGGAAACAATTTAAAATAAACAGGTGTTTCAAAACTGATTTAGTTACGCACAGTAATTACAGAAATCACAGCACAGATCAAGTGATTATGGCAATCTTCATTTTTCAGGATTACAGGGTTTGCCGAATCGATTTGTATACAGAGCCTGAAGGGTTAGGAATCGTGACTTCCTTTTTTGATGACACTGAAGAAACAGGGGTGTTTGGAACCACTCAGAAGACTTGTTCCATTAAAGTGCATTGGGGCATGTAAGTATGTAGCTCTGTATGAATGTGTATGCAATTAAAGGAATTTGGTTTAAACCATTGGTTACACCTGTCAGGCTTGCGAGCAGGCCATATTTATTCTAGTCCTATATTTTGGCAGTATTTGTTGACAGCAGTGTTGGTACATCACTGTAATGCTTCACTCTTGGGGAATCTGACCTAGAATGTTTTGTTAGAGCTAGATTTCCTTCTGCTAGCATGTGGTAAATGCTGAATAACCCTTGCATATTTGTAGCCAAGGAATAAGAGTTTGCCTCTCTTGCTTTTTCTCATTCAGGCAAATTTACCATAAGTGGGGGTGAGGAATTAACTGTTATAATAAGACCACATTTCCCACTTGCTTTCTTCTAAACTTGAAATCATCCTACTAAAAGAAGAAAATTTTTGAACTCCTTCTGTTATAAACTAAGACTTAGTGCTTTAGAGAGCCCATACGTAACATCCTTGTATTTCACAGTACATTTTGATCTGGAGTTTTATGGTGATGTTTGATACAAATGTGTTATGTCACCTGAAAATATCTGGCCATCTGAGTTAGGAGGGTAATATTGTGAACCAAGCAAGCTTTTATAAGAAAGGAGACCTCTAAGGAGCAATCCAGGTGCTGTACCAGTAATAGTTTTCATGGCTTAATAAACAAACTTGTAAATCATTATGGAAAACATGCTGCAAGGTAGTACTGGGAAAAGTATGCAGAAGAGAGAGGCTTCTTTCAGAAAAAATGAGACTGGTGCCACTTCCAGTCATCCTGCAGAACTTCCTTCAGGCTGTACAAACCCTGATTGTTAGCTCTTATGTTTGGGCACTGATAGCACTTGCCTTGCTGCAAATAGTCTAACTATCAGAAACTGCTCAGCTGAAGGCAGGTGTTACACACCACTGCCAAGATGTTTCAAATCTACCACATGATATACGGACATTTTTGTTGTTAGGCGAAGGGTATTTTATCTGAGTAAATATTTACACCTTGATTTGTGGGAAAAAGTGAAGTATTTTGATATATAGGCAAATTTGAAGATGTCCAAGTAGTTGGTTCTCTGACAGGAAGTGATTTCTGGTGAACTGCAACCTCAATCCAAATTACATGGCTCGCAAGAGTAATGAAATGAGATCTGTTATTTGGAGGTTGATTGTTAATTGACTTTATCTATGTCTCCACTTTAGTCCTGTCTCACTTAAAAGCTGTCTGTGACCAGTAAAATTACAATTTTTTTTTAAAGGAGGATGAGCCTGTGCACATCTGAGTTGTCTTTATTTTGCATTAGTGTAACAGCATTGTTTTACTAAATCCATGTAAACTCTTGCTGGCTTAATATCTCTCTCTTGCATTTGTGTCCCTGAAGGAAAACAGACTAATATTTCCACTAGGAAGTCAAATATATTATTTTTCAACTGTATTTCTTGGATATCTGTTTATTAGTCCAGTGTAAAAAGAAGTTGCTTCCATGAGAAATTCAGCAGATGGCTGCTGCTTTTTTGCATGTTGCAGGGTTAGGGGGTTTTTTGCCTTTAGTTTACAGGCATGACATAATTCACTGTATTGGCAGGTGAGGGAGGCTCTGATTCTGAGTCACCTTGCTATGTGGGTGTGGTTGTATCATCTTAAAGTTTCCCAGTGTTCATGCTTAATTGCTGTTTGTTAAAAGCTGCCAACAAAAATGAGTCAATGTACCTTTATCTTCCGACTGTGCTCTCTCCTTGTTCTCCCATGTGTGTCAGTTCTTGCAGTGAAGTTAGTAATAGAATCCTTTAGGTTGGGAAAGGCCTTGTAAGACCATCCAGTCCAACCATTAACCCAACACTGCCAAGTCACCACTAAACCATGTCCCTAAGCACCACTACTGCACATCTTTTAAATACCTACAGGGACTGTGACTCCACCACTCCCCTGAGCAGCCTGTCCCAAAAGAGTGATTGACAACTCTTTCAGTGAATGATTTTTTCCTAACATCCAGTCCAAACCTCCACAGGTGCAGCTTGAGGCCACTTCCTCCTGTCCAGTCACTATCTGGCTACAGCCTCCTTTCAAGGCAGCTGTAAAGAGCAATGAGGTCTCCCTGGAGTCTCATTCTTTCCAGGCTGAACACCTCCAGCTCCCTCAGCCCCTTTGATTAGACTTGTGCTCCAGACCTTTCACCAGCTCCATTGTCCCCTTCTAGACACAGTCCTCAATGTCCTTTGTGTAGTGAGGGACCCAAAACTGATCCTTAAACACAGGATTTGAGGTGTGGCATCACCAGTGTCAAGTGCAGGGGGACAGTCTCTGCCTTCGTCCTGCTGGCCACACTGTTGCTGATACAGGCCAGGATGCCATTGGCCTTCTTGGCCACCTGGGCACACACTGGCTTATGTATATCTTCTGTTGACCAGCATCCCCAAGTTTTTTCTGCCAAGCAGCTTTTCAGCCACTCACACATTTAAACTGAAGAAATGCTCTGACATACTCGCAGAGATCAGCAGATGATTATTTGTTTCCAGCAAGTGATGATTGGCTAATATTTTTTTTTAAAAAACTGCTTTTGCTGCCCCTATCAAGAATTCTCAACGTTACGTCTTACAAAGTAGATTTATTAGCAGACACAAACCATAAGGAAGTAGATTTCTAAGGAGTTGTCAGGTTTTTCTATGTTTTAATAAACAGGATAAGGTTAGAATTTTTTATTGAGCAGATTTTGCATCAAATACAAGTAAGGTTTAGTAGGGATCTTTAAAATTCTTGTAAATATATTCTGCACTTTTAAAACTATTTTAAAACATAATAGAATAACCTTAAATCTTGATATTTCAGTCTAAATATGGTTGCCTTCAGATAAATTCTTACTGTTCACTGGTTTGGTTTGGTGTTTTTGGCCCGGTCAAACAAAAGGCATGTGTTATTAGTGGATCCTTTGGAGCACAGAAGTTTATCAGTATGCCAGCTTGCAGCTGGCAGTTTTGGTAGTAAAGAAACAAAGTTTTGTAAAGGATACAATGATCTTGTTCCTAAAATAAGCATATTGTCTTGTTCCTTACTGTTCAGGAATGTTCTGGGGTTTTCATGTCTTACTTCTGTCCCTCCATCCCCTCTACTTTTAGATGGCTTCTTTATGAAGAACCTGGTTTCCAGGGAGTCCCTTTAATGTTGGAGCCTGGTGAATATCCTAATTTATTATTCTGGGAGAAGAAGGAAGCCTACATTAGATCCATGAAACCCTTGAAAATGGTAAACTACTGTTATTACTTACAAGTTAAATGACCTATATTTATGTGTTATAAATAATGCATTTAAGGTGGCTAGATTTTTCAAGACTTAGAAAAATCTAACTCTTTTAAAAAACCTAAAATTTTTAGTTATAAAATTCTTGAACTTACAACATTTGATTCCATCCATCTCTGCCATTAATCTGCCATTTATTTTCACTTGTGCTCTTTAAGGAGTATTTCACCTTAGTCCTGCCTTTTTGTAATGAATTGACAACTCTTAGAGACATCTATAAGTTGTCTAAGTCATGAACAGCTTAACTATTTCTTTTTTTTTTTTTTTCTTTTAACAGGGTGGTCGCAAAGTTGAATTCAGTGGGGAGCCAAAGGTAAAAGTCAGTATGTCTTGATTGTCCAAAACTATTTTATAGCACGTGAACTACACATGGGTAGATAAGTATGCTTTGATTGGATACCAGCTACTGATGGTTTACTGGGTAGTCCTTTTGTATGTGACCACACAGTGAAAATACAACTTCTGTTACATTTCTGCATCCATCACATGCATATATGACAGCATCAACAACTATCCAGTTAATGCAGATGGGTAATGAATGCTCAAGCCCTCAGATTTCATCTCTAGTGCAAAGACCTCTTCTAGAGGACAGAGAGATCCCACTAGTTGGCTTCATCATTTTGCATTCTCCCTCTGTGTGCCCATGCCAAAGAAACCGTCTGTTGTCAGAATTCCTCATCCTCCCTGCAATTTTTCTTTTACTTCATTTCCACTCCAGGTAATTGTTTATGAGAAGCCTTTCTTTGAAGGAAGACATGTGGAAATAGAATCAGAGATCTTTATGCTTGATGACAAGGAATCAGAAGACAAGACAAGACTTCCACTTTCATCAGTGGGATCCATGAAAGTACTAGGAGGAGTGTAAGTGTGGAAAAGCAGGATTTACCCTTCAGCTGGAGAAGTAACTCCATAGGCTGGAAGTTGCAGTGGACAAATCCAGTCCCTGTTTGTTTTGCTTTTGTAATGTTTGGGTTGAAACAGCACCAGCGATAAATTTGAAAATATTCACAGCAAAAGAATAAATATCACATATCTGCATCTTCTTCCTGAAAACATGGAGTGGCACTTTTCACATGCAGACTGTGTTGTTGTTGTTTTTGTTGTTGTTCAGTTGGGTTGCTTACGAGAAGCCTGGGTTTGAAGGCCATCAGTACTTGCTGGAAGAAGGAGCCTATCGGGATTGGACAGACTGGGGTGGCTACGATGAGGAGGTGCAGTCCCTGCGACCAATTGTTGGTGTAAGTCCCAAGAACACGTAGGAGGCATCTCCTGAGTGCTCTGAGATGTCACGTGGCACTTTCCTTATGGTGCTTCTCTTTGTTTTAACAGGACTTCACAAACTCCCATATGATAATGTACAGTGAAAAAGACTTTGGATCGAAGGGCTCCAATATCAACGTGTTGGGTATCATTTCCAATTTGAAAGACACTGGATATGGGCTGAGGACCCAGTCTATAAATGTGCTAAGTGGCGTGTAAGTGATATTTTTATTCACTCTTTCATTTTAGATATACTGGTTTTAGTGTTTGCAGATGTTTTTCAGGACTCTGACTTCTGTGTGGAGTCTTCAGATAAAATTTTCTGCCCTTGACCACAGAATGTGCAAAGTAAATTTTGGTGAATACATACAGTAAATTGTATTTCTTCTTACAATAAGATAAGATGGTCCCAGGAAGCGTTGACTTTCTGATACACAAAGTATGAAAGCATGAGATGAGATTTCATCAAGAGAGGAAGAAATAGCTTGTTCTTGTGGCTGCATTTGTTTGAAGCATTTCAACAGTAAAATTGTTATGGAAATAATTCCCAGTTTTGAAACTAATTTCCAGGCTTCTTGCATTTGACCAGAGGTCGATTTCTTGCTCTTTCTCTTTCTTGTGTTTTAAATAGAGGTAACTTTTACTATGCTCACTAATACCTTCTGATAGTAGGGAGAGTAACTGTTCTGAAAATAAACATTGCTTTTGCAGTGCATCCAATAGGTTAACAGTGGTTTAGTGATGTGATGTAAGTTTTTATTGTTTGGGATTTTCTTTAATCCCAAAAGTCTCCCGAAAGTCTGTATTAGCCATGGCCATTAACAAACCGACTCTTAGTGCCACGAGTGCTATCACATGCAGTTGATTAGCTGATAGAATTTGCTGATCGATTAGTCAGGTCCATCAACTGCAGATTGAGTTTCACAGCCTTGCAGACTATCAAAGTATTTTGGAAGTGCAGACAAGTATTAGCAATCATGGCTGCAAACACACAAAATTAACTAAAGTAGCAGAACCAAAAAAGCTTGAAATGTACAGTCTGCCTCCCTGCCTGGTATGCATGCAGGTGACTTGCTGGAAGCACTGCCTTACCCAGCCACACCCAAAATCTTTCCTTGGGTTATCTGTGCTGTATCTCTGCAAGTTCTGTCTGGATAAAGGTTGCAGACTCAAGCTCGGTGCATTCCAGAGGAATGCTTTTAATTTGTATATGAATATGGTGTGACAGCAGGTTTTTTTCTGCCTGGTGACCTTTGAAGCCACTGTGCTCTTTTGTGTTCTGTAATATGCAAGAGAGATTCCTGGGAAAGAGTCGCCTCTGAAGGTTGGGAAACAAATTGTGGGTTACCTATCATGCCCTTCATGTAGTTGTTCTAGTAAATGTGTCTGTTGCATCTGAGATAGGAATCTTACATGAGTTTGAGTATCCTAGTAATTAAGAGTGACTTTAATACTCTGATGGCAAAGGTGGCTAGAAGTCTTTATGAATAAAACTTGTCCCACAGACTCTGCTACTGCTCCTGTAATCTCTCCTTGTAGACTCCAAAAGATGTAATTTGTAGCAATAAGCTTTAAAAAAATTCAGATGCATTGTTCATATCAGGTGGCTAGCACTCAGCTCTTAAGAGTCTTGTACAACCCCTCTGTTTCCAGGGAGGTTGTGAGTGTTTGGGGGTTTTGTGTTGATCTTACTAAACCTTAATGTGTCAGAAAGTTTGAATGATCTGTGTGGAGTCATGTTTGGCAATACAGTGCTTTATTTTAAGTGTTAACCATCTGTTCAGGTAGCAGATTGTTTTATAGCTTTCCTTCCAAGAACTCTGTCACAGAGCAATGAATAATCCATTGAGCAATTTCCTGAGCTGTTTAGACTGTAATGCAGATGATGACATAGTGAACTGTGACAGATTCAATGAAAGTTTGTCGTAATATTTCGAAGTAACCTTCCTGGTATCATATTGAAAACACTTAATTAAAATAAGTCAAAAATGCAAGAAGCCTTCAACTTTTCATTGCAATTTTTTAACTACAGGTATCTGGGGTAAAGTTAGAGCAGTAAGATAACAGATGATCTGTATTTCCCACATAATTAATTTGATTGCTCTGTAATTTAAAGGGTATATCAAAGAAAAGAAAGCCTGACACTGCAGTGCACAGATACTACTGAAAAGTTCTTAGCTCAACTGCAGCTTTAAACTGTATTGCTGGAGACAGCCCAGCTCTGCATTTGGGGGGTGACTATTCAATTTTGGGGTAATTCAGTACTAGCTGCGTTAAAATTTCTAAATGTTTCTAAACATGTTTAGAAACAAATGTTTCCAAGCAATATTTTCACATCTTTTCTAAATCCATTGTAAAGACATCCTGAAAAGTATATCCTAAGGAGATGAGGATTGACTTACTGAAAAATGAAAATGTGCTTCTTCAAAAATGTGTGTGTTTTGCTCTTGAGCATTGAGCATTTTTTGGAGACTGGCCAAACATAAAATTCAAAAATTATTTTTCTGCCATGAGTGAGGGTGGGAGAAAGCAATCCAGGCAGCCTGAAAATAGGAGGGGCCTTTCTTCTTTTTAAGTAGGGTTTGATCTTTACTTCCAAACTGGCAGAATTTGAAGTGGCGGAAAATGGAACTATTTACTAGCAACAGGTAACACCCTTTACAAGTTCAAGCAAGTACTAAAATCAAGTGCTGTACTATTTTGATTTCCCCTCTGCTTAAAAATTTCTTCAAGCTTTCATTTAATAGCGTTCAAAATGACAGGAACTGCATGTTTGAAATGTGCCTTGTCTTTATCCGTAAACACACCAAACTTTTGCCAGAACTCCTGAAGAAGCTCTTGTCTTTTAGTTGATTCCTTTTGAACTTGCTGGAAGAGTTTTTGCAGATTTGTTTATTTTATGTAGTCATCTCTTTACTGTGGTCATGTTATCAGCCTGGTTTTCCCCTAGTTTTCAAGTAATTAATCCACAATGTAGATTGGATTGCTTCTAGAGTATGTATGGATAGTGAGTGATAGTAAAGGAATAATTAGATAATGAGTGGTTCATATGCAGAAACCAGAAGGTAGTAAATTTAACCTAGATGCACTCAGGAAGGTAACATGAGTGAAAGTGGAGACACAAGGTACAAGAACAAACCTCCACTGGGAGCTGAAAAGGGCAAGTACCCCTGGTTACCCCATTGGAGAACGTTTCAAACAAACCTTTAACTTCTCTGTATATCTGAACTGATGTTCAGAAAGAAACTTTTCAAGGAGTCACAAAATTAAAGCTTACAGGTCCCTGGGATACTAAGAATCAGAGTCACAAAGGAGCATGATGAACCCGTTTTCTCTCTCCTATAAATAGAATTTTATTACCTCATCCTATCTGTTAATTATGGTACAAATCTGCAGGTGCCAGTTAACTTTCTGACCCCCCTCAGTCAGACAAAGTTAGACAAGGTGAGTCCTGGGCTAACTGATTTTTGGTGAGTTACCCATTTCTGGATTATTTTCTTGGCTGTGCTTTCAGTCCCTGTTTGGAGCTGCACGTCTTAGATGTCATATGTAGAGGTTTTTGGAGAAAGATTCTCTGTGTATAGTAGTACTAACAATATATAGCCAAAGCTTTACCCTACTTCTGGTTTCAGGGGCATGGATGGTGCCCAGGAGGAAAGGTCTCCAGCACCCTCCTGCCAGCAATCTGGGATGGAGCTCCTGCTCAGCCCCACTAAGGCCGTTTGTACATCTGGGGGTCACAAAATCTGTTGTGTTAGGAGAGCTCACTCCCTGTGGGGCAGGAGGGTTGCTGCCATGCTGCAGAGCAGCACTTCAGTTTTTGTTGTGCCTGGCAGCTGGAATGTGGCTCTCTTGCTCAGCTGTGAAGGCAATGTCTTGCTCTCCAGGCCTTTCTGTTAAGTCAGAAGTTGGATTAAGGCAGTGCTCCTTCCTAGGGATAATCTTGAGGTCTGACAGGTTTAGCTGGTACTGGCTCCAGCTGCCTGTCCTTGATGATGTTATTACTACTTTCAGCAGCTCATATGGGCTTCTGAATGAAGTGGAGAAGCACAAGTATTTCACCATTAAGCCCTGACTGCAAACTCTCTAACTGCACGGGCTGACTTGCATAGAAGAGTGGCACTTAATTATTTAAATCCCGTTTATTTAAATGTAAACCTATGCAAGTGAGATTTTTTGATTACTTCGGCACTCAGGCTTGTTTTTAGATGGGGGAACTAAATAACTACTATCAAGGGATTCTGAGGAGGCTGCTGACATGTCTTACAGTTCACTTTATATCAGAAACAGTTGTTTGCATAGATCTCAATCAAGTAAAACTACTGTGCACCATAGCTGTATCCTGGCACTTGAGCACTAAAAAATCTAATGAATGCCTGCTAAGAAATTGTTTAAGGAAACCTCATTTTCACTCCTTTTGGTATATGTGGTATACTGGTATAGACACACCTGAGACATTTGAACTCTCTGCTCAATTTATTGTACATAGCAATGTCTCTTTGATGAATTACTCTGAGGTGATTTTGAAATGGGCCTTGAAATATGCCATAAGTAATTAGTGCGTAACAAGTTGGAATAATGGATTATATCTGAGGCAAACCAAGAGATGTGAATAGTGATGTATGTGAATCACTGTTTGAGTGTTTGCCATGGACAAGTAAAACAAAGTTCATACTCTTGGCACATACATGTTGATGCACCTTTATTCAGTTTGAGGTTATCCCACTTCTTGTATCTGCAGAGACTCTGGCATTTGTACTTGGAATAAAACTGCAGCTTAGTAGAATCCAGTTGATTGACACACATAAAAAATTAATGGGGAATTTTGATGTTGAGAGTTATCTTCCCCTGCAGATTTTAAGATCTGTATCATTTTACTGCTTTATGATATGAAATATTTGTTAGTGTAGAAACTCAGTAAGTTTCTGAGCCCACTGAAATTGGATTTTGGCATAACCTAGCATACACTCGTTATGCACTACAGTGGCTAAAATTAAAAGCAGGTTGACTCTGAGTAGAAGTTTTCCTTGTAGAATCAGGACCCAGCAAGATGTCCTGATTGCTGCATAAATATAATGAATGAAAGGCAGCTGCTACTGTGGTCTGTTCTCATATGGGCACTCAAAAAACAACTAAACAAAAAAAAAAAGAGTGTATGGGAAAGTTTGGGAAGTATAGCAGTGAAAGGCAAGACAAGTTCTGCAGGTTACCACAAAATCAAAGGTAGTATAGATGCAGGAAGTGCTCTGTTTGAGCTTTGAGTATGGAACCAGGGTTAGAAGAGCACTGTAAAAGATTTATTGAATGTAGTAGACTATTCTTAGCAAGACTAACTGATAGCAGACATTTAAGATTGGACCTAAAGACTGCAGGGATATATCAGGGAGATATATGTAGTGATTTGGTTGCTTTTCCAATACTTCAGGTGTGTATCATGTCAAAAGTTGAAAGTCTTTCAAAAAGGCATATTCTGACTGAGACAGAAGACTTGATGCAGATCTCTGAGTTTGTGGCCTGTGTCAAGCATGAGATCCAACTGAGTAGTTACAATAATGACTTTGCATTTAAATACATTGATCTGGTCAATTTTGTGGTGTGGTTTTAATGCTTAACTTTCAAGGATATTCTTCTTGCTCTCTCTGATCCCTAGCAGGGAACAGTCTCCTCTGCTTAGCATATATGCCTGTTGCTGCAGCTCAGCATCCTGTTGGGGTGTGTATTTGCTTAAACACAACTGAGCCATAGCTACAGGCAACATTAAGAGTCAGTATTGCTACATTTGCTGCCCAGATTACTCTGGAGGTTGGTTTTCTTGAAAAAGCTGTATAGCTGTATTCTGATATCTGTCTGGTGTTTTTGGTGTTTTGGGGTTTTTGGGTTTTTTTGGTTTGTGGTTTTGTTTGTTTTGTTTTGTTTTGTTTTTTTAGTGAAGAACTTGACCTTGGTAAAATAATAGAATTGTAAAACATCTTGAAATATTCTTACTGGAGATAACTTTTAGGATATGTGGCACATGATGTGTCTGAACTTGTGGTTTGCTTTAGCTAATTCCCTCTGATTCGTATCAACATAGTGCAAGAAGGTAATAAAATTTGCATGGGGTTTGCACTATCAGATGCAATGGTTTGTTTAGGGTTTTAACAGCATCACAATTTGGCACTTCAGAAACTTTTTATTTGTTCTTACATTAAGACAGTAATGAATATGCACATCTCTATTTTGGAAAAGTAGCGTGACTTCTACCAACCACCCTCCTTTTCTTTCTCTTTTAGATGGGTGGCTTATGAGAATCCTGAGTTTACAGGGGAGCAGTATATACTGGCTAAAGGGCTGTATCCCAGCATTGAAGCATGGGGGGGAAAGAATTGCAAAATATCTTCAGTTCAGCCCATTGTTATGGTAAGGAGCTAATTTTACGCTTGTTTTGCAAGTTTCTCTGAAGTATTTGGAACTCAACTTTTTCTATCAAATTCAGTTTATTTACATTATTTAAACAATAATTAATAGTAAATTTTGTATGTTATTTTATCACTGTTGAAAATATTTTTTCCTTTTTTTTCCCTCGAAACTTTTGCAGGATATTGTTGGAAGCAAAAGGGGTAAAGTCAAGGTAAGATACTTCTCTAAGCACATGAAACATACTGTGTAGTGTCTGCAACATGTAAATAAAGAAGTGGCTGTTTGTCCAGTGGAGCACTCAGGTATTTGCATAGATGGCTGACTAGTCTCCTTTGTGCAAGTACTAATATGTAGTTTTGACAGTGAGGCTAATGGGCAGCTTATTTCATCCTTCTTAATTTCTGAACCTTTTCAGGTTTGTCCCTGTACAAAGGTTTTGTTATTTTTATTTTCATTTCAGTCAAAATGGTGAGTATATCATGGCCCTAAAAACTAAGGAGAGAATTCTTATCTGTCATGGTTTGCTACTCCTGATCAGCAGCACGCTTCACTGGAATCTCCTGCATAGGGATAATGCATAAACTATGGGGAATAAAAATCTCAAGGCTGCTTCTTTTCATTTATGTGCATGAAAAATTATTTGCATCTTTACATATGTGCCTATTAAGACCCTATCCTAAGGAAGGCCTTATCCTAAGGAAACAAAGAACTAGTGGCTTGCAGACAACAGACTGCATCCATCGTCAGCATGTTCCTCTTTGGAGAATGCTGTACCTGCCCACTCTCCTATCTCTATTATAAAGAGTGAATAAAGCTGGTAGGCATGCTGTAATGTGAATAACTTCTGTGTGATCACAGCTAATTATCCTCTAGCCAAATTAGCAAGTTTGCAGCTTAGAATTTTTTTCTTTTTTAATAAGGGGAAAAGACTCTGGGGGATGTATCCTCTCTTATCCTTGCAGCAGAGAAAGAACCAGCATGAGACTGTGTCTGTAGCTGTTATGGGCTTATAAAGCCCATCTCCCCTGGGAACATAGACTGTGCTTCTTGGCATGCTGTCTGAGTCCTTTGCCAGCATTATACACCATCAGTGTTCTGAGAGGCAGAGAGTTTTCATTTACTGGGAAGAGCATGCGTTTCGGAGATTAAGCAGATTGATAATATAAAACTTTTTATGACCCTTTAATGAATGTGTGCCTATTCTGACCATCCTGTGGGAATTTAAACATCTTACCCAGCAGATAGACCAAGGAGCTATACTTGTTAGTGTTGTTTTAATTATTTTGTATGTCACTAAGTGATTTACAGCCAGAAGTGATTTTTGGAAATGTTACCTTGCTCTCTTGAGCAAGAATTGTAACACTTAAGAGAGGTAACAAACACAGGTATCTAAGGAAATCTGGGTATTTTAAGTATGTGTTTATCTAATTCTAGAATTAATGGTAGAGATGTAACTGAAGGTAGAAGAATTAATTTCCTTAAATATGTTTATAATTTTTTAAAGGTCCAGTTATTTTCAGAGCCTGAATTCAAGGGTAACTGCCAAATATTTGAAAAAACCACAAGATGTATTGATTCATTTGCTGTGAAGTCTTCAAAAATTTTAGATGGCAGGTAAGTTATACTGAATGAATACTGCAAAATCACTAAAATTATAGAAGTTCTAGAAAAGCAGCCAGCTTTTTAACACTTGAGGTGGTTTCATATATGGGGACTTAAAAAGAACAATGCTTTGCCATTTGCACATCAATCTTTCAGGACAAAACTTTGTAAATAATGTGTCTACATTTTACTGGCACAGATGTCTTAAGAGGAAACTTCTTCTCCTTTCTGCAGCTGCATAGTGTATGACCAGGAGGAATTCGCCGGTAACCAGTATGTGTTGGAAGAAGGGATCTATCCTGATCTGATAGCAATGGGTTGTTCACCACAAGCAGTTCTAAAATCCCTACAGATCATAAATATTGTAAGTAAAACCTATTCAAAATACTGTAAAGATAAAAGACAGTGATGATTCCCCATTTTTTGTAACAGTAAAAATTGTAGGGCACACATACAACAGAGGAGGGTTTGGGTTGGGGGGGGTTATTTGTTTGTTTGTTTGGATTTGGGCTCTTTTCTGTGCAGTAGCAGTAAAATGTCCTAGCTGCAGTTAGTCAGGTTTTCCTGACCTCTTTGCTGATTTTGTAAAGGAGAAGACATTACAGGAGCAACTGCCGGGGAACTTCTAAAGAAACTTCTAAAAGAACTTCTGTAAAGAGTCAAGTCTATTTCCCAGTAGGAGAGACCACGTAGAATGGGTTGAGAAGGTGGTAGGACAGTGTGAAGAAATATCTATACCATGGACCTTGTTTTGATGCATATTTTAAAAGCAGGCTTAATTAAGCAACTTTGCATGAAATACATGTAATTATAAGACACTGTTGTTATCATCAGTACCTCAATGGAATTTGAGTTAATCACAAAATAATGCATCCTTCTAGATAAGGTGAAGCAACACCCAATACTATTTAGCAAAACCAGGCAGCGTTGCTATGTGTGGTAGATACAAGCTAAACTGCATTTACATAGTTTGTAACTCATCAGTGGCCAGGAATGAGTTTGCTCAAGCTTGTAACCAATCATTATGATGGATCACTTACGGAATCTGCAAGTATCTTTTAAGATCAAAGTAATTACTAGCAAAATGTGGTCAAGATTCCAGGAACTTAAGGCAACATGAGGAGATGATACTCATTTTAAAAACGGAGGAGTTGACTATTGAATCTCTTTGAATTTGGCAACTTTATTGCACTCCACTGTAATTTTGGTAACCTGTCAGTGGTGTAGCAGTTGATGAAGGAAAGCTAAAATGTGTCATCTTCTTTCATGGCTCTGGAAAATTTTGATGTACTCTGTAAACAAAGAACTGCAGCAAGTACATCTGCCTTTTGAAATCTTCTGCTGTCTAGTAGACAGATCCTATTAAAAACAATAGAATTGTTTCTAGCCAAGCTTGGTGGGTAATCACCATGAATTAAAGTAAGTTTTCTGTACATTTCAGTAGTTCCTGGGTTTAAAATACTTGTTTCAGCTTACTTTTAAAATATTTACTATTTGTGACAGAGATTGTGTTAAAATAGAAATGCCAGTTCTGTGCTTCTTTATGTTCTTTACACTTGTGAAACTTGTTCTAGCCCTACATTTTATCACACTTTAGACAGTAGCACAGAGCTGCATTTGTCTGCAAATCATGTGCTGCTGCTTCCTTCTTCAGAGGCTCTCTAGCTGCAGAGAAGAGGAGAATGGGTTACTTTGCTCATTGGTTTATTAGCAAACCAGAACAGAAAGAATGACCATTTCTATCTAACTACTTATATTGTTTGTTTTCCATGATTTTCCAAAAGCTTAAACTTATTATTTTAGCTCCCGGTTTCACCTGTCAGACATTTTTTGGGACTGTATTTTGGCAGTGCCAATCTTAATTCCTCCCTACCATCTGCCATTTCTATAACTTTCCTCAGGATTTTTCATGACATTTCTATACAAGAATCACCTTTGCTATTTTAATGTCATGTTACTGTATTTATCTAATTAAGCTCCCCTTTGAACAGATCATTTTGTAAGGGACCATAAAAGAAGGAAATTAAAGGGGTATTCGATACACTTGTAAGTGAAAGCTGAAAGCTAAAACTTATGAAACTATATGAAGGGCTGTTTATAAGTTTAAGGGTTTTGGGGGTTAGATTCCACTATATCTTGGTTGTGCTTGCTTTGCATGTTCCACATGGTCATGCTGCAGATAAAAAATAGCGTTTTTCCTTCTTGAATCTGACATATGTTCTTCTTCCTAAGCATACTATAAAAAACAGCTGTGAATGTGGTTTATACTTGAATAGTCATCTGAAATTCCTTTATAATGAGAAACTCTGTGGAATAACTAAATGTAGATATGCAGGAACACCAGCTTGGTACAGTGCAGTACACAGGAAGAACTAACAGAAAATGCATGAGCTGACCTTGCACTTCTCACTGTTTTATATAACAGTGTTGCTGCTGAATCAAAAATAAATGCCCAGTGTCAGGTGTCGCAGAAAATTGGAATGATTTCTGTTTCTGTTTTCTTTGAAAGAAGATTATTTCTAAAGCATTACATGAGGCTGAAAGGCTGTTGCCTGAGAAGTTGTATGTCCCAGAGGGCAGGTGCCAGTCTGTAAAAGAAGAGTTCAGAGGCACTGGGACATCATCACAGTGTGACTGGTCCTGTTGGGCTCTTTACCTATGGTGATGCATGACGATCTCACTGGTGTTGTCTTTCATGGTGGGGCTGAGCATACTCTGATTTAGGAGTAAAGTGAAAAGGCCTCTCCTGGGATTTTCCACAGCCTAGCAGCATGTGTGCCATCAGGAAGCACAGCTCAGCTGCTGTGTGACAAGCTGGACTGCTGCACAGTGACACTCATGCAACGCCGTCATCAGAGCCCTTAAACATCTAAAGGAAGATTAAAGAGGAATTTAAGCACTGTCTAGAAATTGGTAGATGGGAGGTCTTGCCTAATAAATTCACGTGGAAGCATGCATATATGAGCTGCCACACATGCATGGAGCCAGCTCTGCCTTGGAGGGCCTGTTTCCATGCCTGAGGCGGGACGGGAGTCTGTCGAGACTTTGCGTCATGTCGGGCGTTGCCGATGCAGCTGATGTGTGAGCGCGCTGAACGCATGCCAGAGGGAAGGAGCTCTTCTGGCCGTGCCGTTGGTTTTATGCAGTCGTTGGCTGGAAGATTTGTGAGAAAGGGAGTGGCAGTGTCATTTCTGTCTGAGTGTACACTGTAACACCAGGACATTCAGGCTTAATTGACTTTACCCTGGGGAATTTCAAACCCTACCTCCCAGCTTCCACAGGAAGGCCTTCATTATGACAGGTTATTTTCACTCCACTACAGATACCTTGCCCCACAGAAAAGAGTCCAAAATCCCTTTTCCAAAAGACATTCAAATTGGATTCAGTGTTGCAGAGAGCTTCATGTAGGCAGAATCCCTCTGATACCAGAAGCATTTTGACAGAGAAGAAGAATCATCTCCCCACAGCAATTTGGAGGATTCCAGTGTTACAGTTTTCACTTGTCATGAATTTTTACCTCAGTAGTATGAATCTTGAATCTTTTGTATAGTCAGAGATTGAAGTTGCCGTAACCTACTGTAAAAGTTAAAAATTAATGCAATAAGTGATAAGCAGTGCTGACAAGGCTGTCATCATTTGAAGCTGTAGAAATCAATATTAGCTTACTGTCTGTTCAGCTCTTTGTATGAAAATTCCCACGAGTGGGGGTTAGTGCAATGGAAGAGAGATATGGCATTGATTAAAATGTATTTTAAAACATACTTAAGGTATTGTGTAAGAATTAGCCACAGAGGTCTTTGTGCCTGAAGATAAGGAAGTTTTATGTTTCATGCAAGAAGATCCCTCATGTATTTTGTACAAGGGCTTTTTATGACTTTTCAAGTTTAAGTAGAGAGTTGGAGAGCAGAAACATTCAGGGTTTTTGATCTTAAACAATCAAGAAGAAACCTCTGAGGAGTATGTGGAGTACTGATCTTCACAGTCACCATCCGGAGTTCCAACAGCCTATAAAAGCACTTATCTTCCTTTTGCAGGAGCTGTCTGAGCCCTGTATAGCTCTTTTTGAAAAGACGGGTTTCCAAGGAAAGAAAATCGAATTCAGTGCAGAAACCTTAAATCTTCAGTTCCTGGGATACAATCCTCGAATAGCTTCAGTTCAAGTCCTTGGTGGCATGTAAGTTCAAAATCACCTTTTGATTCTTCAGAATGAAGTATTTACTCAACTTTACAGGTGCAATGGAACCACAGAAAGTAAAATTAGAATATCATAATGTGTGTAGTGCATTAATGCCATTTCATCTTACAGAGCATTTTCATATCCTGTCTCAACAATACATTATCACTGACTCATGTCCTGTGCTAGGAGTTGAAATGAATTTGAATAAAGCTCTCAGGGAAACTCATGTCTTCTCTCATGCCATATTATAAAAATCAGCTTGGATAGCATCCTTAAAAGCAACTTCTGTGCTCTTGGTTTAGGTCTCAGTCATAAAAATCATTTGGTTTGTGATCTGTGTCATAAGTTCAGAATGTTTTTTAGTAAGCTTTCATGGTCATCCTTTAACCTCTGCTATGGACACAGACATACAATCAGACCATGATCTCACCTCTTTTGGTGTTAGTAGTAATAGTCTCTTTTACTTCAGGAATTGGATGAGAATCTAGCAGTTAGATTTGGTAGTTTTCAAGCAGTTGTGTTCTCTAAATGTACCCTTGAAGACCATGTAAAAATAGTCTGTGATGAAATTTAAAAGCTATTTGGAAGCATTTTTAAAACTACTGTCCTGTATTCTAGGATTCCAGCAGATCTGTTAAATTCTCTTTTTGGTTTTTTTCCCTGTTGTTAACCTCTACCTCTAAGATACCTGCCCCCAGTTTTGGTGGTTTTTGTAGTTTGGGTTTTTTGTGGGGTTTTTTTGGTGGTTTTGTTTTTGTTGGTTGGTTGTTTGTTGTTTTGTTCTTTTGTTTGGTTTTGGGTTTTGTTGGGTTTTTTTTTTGGAGGGGGGGTTGTTTTGTTTTATTTTGTTTTTAATGATAGATCCATATTACTGTTGCTTTGCATTTAAATGTGTTCTTTTGAAGAGATAAATTTCCAAGGTGTGTGCTAGAGAGATGCTGTTGGGTAGCTTAAGACTGCCCTCAAGTGGATAGCTAATAAGCAAATCTGTAGAGCAAACCATTTTCCCCATCTGGATAAGCTGGTCAAAGGGTTTTCTTAGCACACTGAACTGAGCTTTGGAACCAAGGTTGTAAGAAAAGGTACATGTTCGCATTCTGAAGCCTCCCAAGGTTTCGGTGTCTTTCACCATAACCACAATATAGTTGGTTCTCACTTTCCATAACATGAAGTCAAACATCAAGTTACTTCCTTTGCCAATATCATGATTCCAGGTAATGGAATTGAGAATTGGGTGTGTTTCCTGTCTGTTGCCCCACGTCTCAGGGGTCACAAATGATTGCTGTTGGAGTCCCGTCAGGGTGAATCAAGACTCTTGACTCCAATATCAGAAGGCTTATATTAATTATTAAAATGACTCTATTGTTCAGAAGGATTTGGGCTATTTCTGCCCAGTTACAGAGCTAGCATCTTGCTTCTTTCAAGCTCCATACCCAAAAGTGCAAGAATACCAGAAAATGTTTACAAAGTCAGAGAGACAGCAATGCTTTATATCATAGGTTGAGAAAAGAAAACCACATCTCCCATATCGGGAGACAGAGCAAAGGAATGTATTTTGTCCTTGAAACACACACACAAAGATTTGAAATCTGCAGAGAAAAAGAGCTTTCCCATGGAAGAAAAAACTCAGCAAGTTTGCATCCAAGAAACTTATAAAATGTCCAGTGACACCTGTCCAATGAGTATATGTGGGGTTTTTTTAGTGGATCATTGGAGACATAGAATATGATACGAAAATTCTGATTTCATTATAGCAGTGTCAGCTGCTGAAATGGGTCAAAATACAGGGTTTACAGTTTCCTTGCCCCTCCTGCCTCCCTTATTAAAGAGGGTTTCATCTTCTCTTCCTTTGCTAAGAGACCTCCACTTATTAATCTCTTAATTTCATGCCTGGGGATAGATGTGTATTAGGCAGTGAAAAAGCACCAAAATTAAAGTGAGTTTGCTTTTAGATGGAGAAGTCTGGTGACAAATCAGTCAAGAGGAAGGAGGTAACCTGAAAACGAGCATTGAGTGTTCATGTACTCAAACCCCATGGCTACTGGACAGTCCCAGCACATCACTGTGAGAAAACTCTAGAAATTGCACTGCATAGCAGCCTACTTTGAAGCCCAGACATAATTCACTGGTTGTGCCAATAATGGAGAATCAGAAGTTAGGTTCTGACAGATTACACTCAATGTGTGATTTTAAGCATAGTTGGATGCGTGTTAGGGAATGCTGAACAAATTTTTTCTATGTGCACTCTTGCTCTGTCTCTTCCCCACCCCCCTTGCAGATATTTGGAAAGAAGAGAGATATTATGAAATAAAACCTCTATCAAAATACCCAAGAGAACTTCACCCTGTTGCAGTTTCCAGTATTTACTTGTTCCAGGCTGCATCCATAGTAGTTCTTTCTCACACAAACCAGGCCTGTCCAAATTCAGATACACAAACCAGCTGGTTCTGCACCTGCAGCAATGTAGCATTTACAGCATATAGATCTCTGCTCCTTGAGGAGTCACGGTGCCTCTTGAAAATAAATGGTATTTAAAAGTTGGGTTCTCCCATAAAAATGCTTTGCTTCATTCAGCTTGTAATTTTTAAATAATAGGACTCTAAAATTTGAACTCCTGTGTACCCATCTCAGTGTGGCTCATCTAAATCAAGATGTTAGTTATTAAGAGGGAAAGTCGCTTCCTGCTTATTTTTTAAGGCTTGTTACAAAGAAAGTAATTGGCTTTCCAAAGCTAAACACTACTATGTTGTGAGACAGATTTTTATTAAACTCATTTATTGATTCCAAAGCAGAATTTGGCAGTTAAAACATTGTCTATTTTTTCTCCTCATAGATGGATAATTTATGAACACAGTAATTACAGGGGACGTCAGATGTTGTTAACACCAAATGAAATTCCAGACTGGTATAAAGCCAGTGGCTTTTGTCAGATAGGTTCTCTGAGACCTTTACTGCAGGTGAGTGGGCTTTGACATGAGCTCATCAAGCACTAATTTATATCTTGTTATGAGGTTGGGGAGATATTATGCAGTTGAAAGCAGCGTTACAGCCTTGTCACAGGCATGTGACAAACTTCAGCATTGGCAATTGTGTAAAGAAATTTGCAGAGTTTTGCATGTAATAAAAGCTGTTTGAATATAAGCATGGTTTTGCTGTTACGCTGCTTAAACTGTTCATTAAGCCTCCTTTAAACCAAAGTACAGAAGACAGCATATAAGGATTAATTAAGGATTAATAAATAATGGCTATAACTGCTATATATAAATGGTTTTAAGTTGTTTCATAACTAGCATCAGACTGGTTGCTGGCATACTGTCTGTACTATCTGCATTATTTATGAAACAACAAGAAAATTGGTAAAAAAAAAACTTCAGTTAGTAGTGATTTTGTGTTGCTTTAAGAGGGAAAGTCGCTTCCTGCTTATTACTTGGCAGAATAATTTGCAAATCTAATGCAAAATTTTTTCTTGTCAGGCACTTTTTATTTTGTTCTCTAAATAAAGATTATATGATCTTGTTCAATGGTGCAGCACTCCTGGGAGCTTTAACATTTGGGGTTCTTGCTGAGCTATATTTCATTGGAGAAACAGCTTTTTCTAATTCATAGGTTACTTGTACCTGAAACCAACTTCATTTGCTTGCTGTTATAGCTTTGTCTTTGTATAGCCTTAAGCAGAATTAGGAATAATGCATTTTGACTGCCCTGCTGAGAGCTTGTCTGAACAGAAGTGTTCATGTGTAATAGGCCACACAAGTGCACCCTTCATGAAAGCAAAGAGCATCTATGGAAGGAATTAGCAGAGAGAAGTTGGTTCTGCTCTGAATTAAAAATTTTTAGCTTTCCACTGTGTGCTGATTTCAGTGCATAGGAGAGCCTAAAACTCTTCATGCAGAGTGGCAAGTTCTCACAGCTTGTCTCATCCAGATGTTTAATGGGCTTCTGAATTAAATTCTCAAATACAAAAGTTAAGCATTCAGAAAGAAAGAGGGAGTTTTGGGGTTCAGCACTGACAGTAACTGCTCTGAAGTTAACTCAGAGCAGGATGTGTTCTCTGCTGAGATTGTAGTTAAAGAATTCTTTTGTTTTGTGCAGAAACGTGTGTACTTCAGGCTTCGAAACAAGGAAACAGGAAAATTCATGTCAGCTGATGGAAACCTAGATAATCTGAATCTTCTCAGAATACAGGTTGCAGAAGATACAGACTCAGATGATCAAATCTGGGTTTATCAGGATGGATTCATAAGGTGTCGGGTAAGGTTTGAGTTCAATGTGCATTTTCTCTTTTCCTCTCCAGTATTAGGGCTTTAGGAATTTAATTCCTTCTGCAGCATCTTCATTTATTTTGTAGGTTTAATCTGTTTCAACTACAGTATAATCTTTCTGCAGGGAGTTGTTTTTTGAGGGTTTTGTTTTGTTTTAATAAACTCTGGCTTCTTCAGGTGATACAAACTAGCTGTATGATACTTTTTTGATATAATTGAAATTTTGAGAGAAAGTATTGCAAAAGTATCAAAGCAGGGGACACCCTTCCTGATAATATTTTGAACTATGCATACCTTGCAGTAGGACAGTTAATGTAATGTAGGTTGCTATTTGTACTTGTTTAGGGCAAATTTGAGAGGAAACAGACTATTAAAAATACAAACATCATAAAGTCAATAGGACAATATCCTCTTCTGCATTTAGGCAAGGTTAAAGATAAAATCCGACTCTCTTGAGCCATTTGGGGTGGGGGTTTTCTGTTTTTGTTTTGGGTTTCTTTTTTTGTTTTCTGGTTATCCCTGTATTTGTCAAATCCATCCTTTTTCCTTTCCTCTGTACAAGTTTCCAAATGAAGCCCTACCTTTCTCACAGTCCATAAAATTAATAATGTGCACATTGTCATTGAGGTGAGCAGAGGTATGCACAGTTCATATACTGTTAAAGCATGAACAGTCTTAGGTAGGGATGCCAGCCAAAAGAAAATTAAGTTACTTTAATACTGTTAAACAGCTTGACTGCAAAGAAACATGTGAACTTTTTCTATAGGATTGTATAACTTCAAAGGAGCCATTTATAACTATGTCATCTATGCTGGAGGGAAGAATCTTACTGTTAATAAGCTAAGGCATTGTTCGGACATGTTTACAGGACACATGCAGTTGTAAAAGGGATTTATGCAGACAGCAAAATGATGCAAAGTAAGCTAAAAGCTTTAATATGACATACAAAAGACTTTTGATGGTGCTTCTCAAACATGTCACTGAAAGTTTTCATATTGAGACAGTATGGTATTATATGGCTTTGGATAAATGCTCCTGATTTTGGCCCCTTTTTCTGTATCTCATAAAGCAATTTTTCTGTGCACAGAAAATACACGGTTTCTGCTGTATTGCAATCATGTAGCTTAGTGCGGAGTGCATGCTGGCAACATTGCTCTGAAGTGAACCCTTAGAGAGCTCTGCCTTCTTTCTGGTGAAGGGTAGTAAATCCATTTTGCACAAACCAAAAGTTGGGTTTTACCACATATTACAAAGAAAACTGAGCTCCTGGATGGGTAGCTACCTGCATGGAGGCAGACACAGGTCACTGGAAGAACCTGCACCTTCCTGTAAGCTTGGGTCATCTCAGTGACTGAGTAATGAGATGTGACCTTGAGCTGTGCCTGGGGTTTTCAAGGAAGGGCTGTTTTAATCACGTGGGATAACCAGTAAGCAAGATGCAAAAGTCATTCTGCTCTTTTTTCAGAAACAGATATGAATGCAGATACATATCATGCAGAACAGATAACGAAGAGTAAGGTCTCTTTACTCTTTGAGTTTCATGGATACAGGTGAAGTGCTGGCCTAGTGGACCTAATTTTTAAGCTCAGAGTTTTCCTAGTCCCACTAGAGAACACTTCAGATATAAGTGAGAATTTCACAACCAAATCGACTTTCTTTAATTCTAGGTTATGCTAGTCAGAAGTATAACTTTTTCAAAAAATAGGGCTTTCAAAAGTACTTATAAAAGTAATTTAGGGCCATCTCAACAATGACTGATGAGTGTTCAATCTGCTACGAAGTGCATTCAGTAGATAAAAGGTGCAGTTTATAATGATCTACTGAAAATTACTATTTGTCTAGAAAATTAACTGTTATTTAGTAATACAGCCTTAATACTCTTTCAAAATAAGCTTAATTTTTTTCCAGCTCTTTTTTTAACCAAGAAGACATTTGCAGATGTTTGGAATCAAGTAATACAAGTGACTAGGAAAAGGGTGTAGAACAAAGAAGCAAATATTACTGCAACACCATGTGAAATTCATGCACTTCATACTGTGCAGTTATGTCCTTCATACGAAAAGGTTACTGCAAAACTAGAAATTCTTGGGAAAAAAAAATTATGTATAGAGGAAATGGAGAGCCTCTATGCAAGGAAGAGACAAAATAGCGAGGCCATTTTAGCCTACAAAGGGTAGTTTGAGGGGTGATGTGCTTGAAGTCTCTGCAAAAATAGCATGGACAACACATCCTTTAAAATAATCAAGGGATGAGGAGAGCATCAAATAAAACTAGTTGCATATCAAATTATTTTTAATTTATATTTTTTTAAATAGTGGTAGTTAGGATTTTGAACTGTTTGCCACAGTATGGAAGGGTTACATGCATAAGGGATAACACTGATCTTGGTGGGTAGTGACTTATAAATTCACACATGGGACAGAAAATGAGTATTAAAGATACTGACATGTATGGAAAAGTCTCTGGGCTGGCAATTGCTGTAGCCTGGAAGAGATAACCAGGAACATACTGCATACAGGAGTACAGTCAATGTAATCTTCCATGGTATCAATGTAATCTCCAGTTATTGGCCAGTGCTGGAGAGAGGTGCTAATTGTGCCTTTTGATCTGATACAGCATAGTTATTTTAATGTCCCTATGTAGTGCAGAGTGTTAGCAGAAACAGGAACAAAAGAAACATGAGTGCTGAGTCTGGGGCAAAAATAGATCCCTGGAGGGAAAGTTATTCCTAAATTCGGTTCTCAACTAATGATATCTCTCCTATTAGATTAAAAAAACCAGTTGACAGTAGAAGTAAGGCCATTCTGAGTAATTGCTGTTACCTTTCTGATGACACAGATGGCAGAGGATTGCTGCTTGACAATTGTTGGAAATCTTATAACTCCTGGCTCTAAACTCGGTCTGTCATTTGAGCGGAATGAAGACAAACAATATTGGCATATTAGTCCCGATGGCAGAATTTATAGCAAGATGAAACCCAAGCTGGTTTTAGATATCAAAGGTAAGCAAATGTTATCTCATTACATTGGGTTTTAATTACATGGTATTTGCAGTGGGATACACACTAAACATGCCTATAAATGAAGGATGGTTCTTTAGTTGCTTTAATCCAGAAGCAAAAAAGACCCGATCAGCTAGTTTGACCTCCTGAATTATACAGGCCCTAATACTTTATTTCATTTCTCCTACATTACATACATTTAGTAACTCACAGTACTTGCTTATCTTGTATTCTCAGTGTCCACTCACTGTAGATAGCCTCAGTTAATTTTTGGACAATGTGAATATGATTATTTAAAATGGTGAAGCAAGAACAACCTAACTTCTCATTAACTTTAATTTCTGT
Organism: Dicaeum eximium; assembly: GCA_013396995.1. Lineage (NCBI taxonomy): Eukaryota > Metazoa > Chordata > Aves > Passeriformes > Dicaeidae > Dicaeum > Dicaeum eximium. The sequence continues at coordinate 1,855,141 of VWZP01008818.1, read as the reverse complement.
AAGTGCAAATTTTCTTACATAGTAATTGTAGATGCAATAGCCAAAGGATATTAGGAAGGAAAGGCAGGCTTGTATACTGATGTGATTAGATGCAAAAAGGTGGGGTTCTTTTGTTTATTAATGGCTATGCCTATATGGCAAGCATAAGATTCTGCCACAGCAGCCTAGGGTCTGTGAGCACTTGATGTGTATTTTGGAGTCACTTCTGTCATAGTAATTTGATTTGTGTAGATACTTTTTCTGAACTTCGTTTTCAGAGCTTCACAGAAGGTCTAAAAATTAGCAAATTGAACGACTAGCAGAATTAGCATAATCAGATGCTCTTACATAACTGCTTTTTTGGGGTGAAGGGACTAAACATTTTCTATATCTGTTCTATTTTTTTTTTAGCTGTTTTAAAATTGATTTTAAATTGGTGCTGTGACATTAATTATGTCAATTACAACCACCACTACCCCCCAAAAAAACCCCAAACCAACCAGAAAAATAGCATAATCAACAGTCAGCACTTTAGAACTAAACAGGGCTGAACGCCTGGAATCATAGAATATCCTGAGCTGGAAGGGACCTACAAGGATCATCAAAGCCCAACTCCTGGCCCTGCATGGACACCCCAACAGTCACACACTCTGCCCGAGAGCATTGTCCAAAAGCTTCTTGAACTCTGTCAGGCTTGGTGCTGTGACCACTTTCCTGGGGAGCCTGTTCCAAACAAGCAGAAATACTTACTGCATTGCCTTTTGTTCAGTTAATCGTGTTAAAAGCAATTATGTATTCTGCATTTATAGCTGAAGAACTTTACAATGGATGGGTCTGGTAGTGGAAGTATAGATGCATCCCTAGATTTAAAACAAAGTAAATCTGTACAGTAAATACAAAACAATAGATACATTTAGCTTTTATTTGAGAAAGCCTAGTGAGAACACTGCCTGTTTCTGCCAACTCTGCTGATCCATTCTGGACCACAAATTGTACATTAAATAATTCCTCAGCAATGAATGCAGTTGTGTAACTGCACAGTTGCCAATGCCACCTTGTGGATAAACTGGCATAGCACAGAGCCTTGTCCAGAGCACCATGCTATCAAAGTAAATAGTCTCTCTATCCACTGAAAAAAAATCCCATCTTTTCCCATTTTAACATGTTTACATTCCATCGGACAACACGTCAAAACAATTTTTGCACTGACAGTGATAACTGAGCCATGAAAAAATAACATTAGCTACATAGCTCAGTATGTTACACTCCTCATAAGCTTTCAGCTGCCAGGCTTGTCTTTTGCTCAGTCAGGGAGGGTGAGGCAGTTGGGGTGCAGAACAAAAAGACAGTGTCTGTGGGAGTATCTTGGTGCTTTGTATAAATGGTTGTCACAGATGGCTGCTTCCAATTACCTGCTTTGCAGGTGTGTTGTACTACAGGAAATGCACATGTCCTACATTTCTGCAGTACTAGTGTGTACTGAGGTCTGAGGGAAAAAAACATCAATTCTGACTTTCAGCTCCAGTCAAACGTGTCTTTGCTTCCCAGTTTCTTAAGTCAGACTATTAATAGTGCTCTTCTATGAGAACATGTTTGGCATTGCATTGTGTAAGTAGATTAAGATCTTCTAAGAAATGTTTCTATTTTGCATTCAGATATGTTCAGCTGCCAGTGGAAACAGCTGAACATTGGGTGATATATTGTGCATGATGACTTGTGATTCATCTGGTCAAAAAAAAGGATTATAATGGCAAGGAGTAAGCCAGGGCCAGGCCTTGTCTCTGACATGGTCACGAGCGTATCATCTGTTAGCAGCAGGACTTACTTCATCATCTAAACATCCTCACTCCGTTTTTAGAGCCAAGTGGCAATTGACAACTGTTGCAGGAAAACTGAATAGTCAAGCGTGACTTTTGGGAAGTGACAGTCTTCAAGGAACTGCTCCTGACTGTACTGCAGTGCTTCTTTCCCTTTCCATCCAGGCTGAAAAAGCTGAGAAACTTTGGCTGAATTGCCAAAAGGGTGAAGAGAAGGCGGCAGACCAATCCTGGTTAACTCAAAAACTGTCTCAAAAATAAATTCTAAAAGCAGGCAGTGATGAAAATACGTTTGTCTTCTCAGAGCCATGGGTCAAAGAGAAACTGTCTACACCAGCTTGTATAAGAGCTTTTCTGAAACCTAGAGTATTTGTCTCTTATTTCAAAGATAACCTCCCCTCTTTGACATTTCTTGACATTTCTCTCTGCAGGAGGCACACAGTATGATTGCGACCATGTTGTTGTCAACACAGTCAACGAAGAAAAGTTAACGCAGTGTTGGGAACCGCTGGTTGTATAAACCCAATGAAGCAAAGATGATGTTTGAATTGACCGCTATTCTGGACATTGGAATTGGCACTGCCATCTCTGAAGGATATAGGATCAATGATGAGAGTTTTGTCTTTCCTTCACAATTTTAAAAAGAACAAGCAACCGAATGATTTCACCTCCCTATCCAAGATTATTTTCCCTACAAAAGCTTGAGTATCTCAAAACCTTCTTTCTTTTTTCATTGTTTTTAAATCCTTACAATTCAGTGTTGGATAAAGAGTGGCAGTATGCCTCAGGCTAGAAGGGAACAACTGAATGTGGGAGAGACCCCATGGAGTTACAGTCATGTCAGTGAGTAGTTAATCCAGAATAGTCAGTAAGTGTAACTTACTTTATAAAGAACAGGAGTGCAATGTGGATGTGGGTATAGCAACTTGGACCTATGGGCTGTAGTATAGAGAAATATTCACTATGGGAAATTAATATATTTGGTTCACTGGAACAAACGTAAGTTTACTGAAAGTTTAAAGACTGACAGTACAGGACATCCAAAGACTTTTTAATATGTGGCTTCAAGTATAGTTAGTATGCTAATATAGTAAGTCCTAAATTAAGAAAAAATTCTAGATTTTCTCATGTATAAAGAATGTAAAGTAGCAGATATTTTGTTAGAACAATAGAGGGCTGGCAAAAGGATGCATTGGAATGTGAAGAATTTGCCCATTTTCTAGGTTGCCTAACTTCTTGAGTTGTGGGTATTTTTCTTCTTTGCCAAGACACATTGGTACCTTTTAAAACAGTTTCAGTAAGTAAGAGTCTTACTGAACTCCAAAATCTTATTGGAAACAAGAATTCTTAGGGAAAGTATTACTAAAGATGAGTGCAACAGCCTGTAAGCGCTGTGGTTACTGAATTTTCCAGCCACTGCCTGTTGGGCTTACCATGGAGAATGCCCAACTCCCCAATATTTCTGGAGATGATGGAGAGCAATGTCAGGGCTCCTGGCTCCCAGTTGGAGAGAAGGGTCAGACTCCTCTGGGAAGGGGCACAGCCAAGCCTGGATATGTGCCCAGCCACAAGGGCTGTGCCCATTCCAAGTGTTACTGGTTTAGTAAAGACCTTGTGACTTGTAGGATGTTCTGATGACTGCAGGAGGTCCTTCTGTTGCTCTGTTTTGAACCTGGTCATGTTAGTTTTCCTTAATAATGTTGGCAAAAAGGTAAAATATAATCTCTGGTACTGTGCTGCTGTGTTTTGTTCTGGCTTAGACCAGTGTTATTACGAGCTGCTCCTAGAGCATCCAGGCCTTTGTCTTGCATAGTAAATCTGTTTAAAATTAACTTTTTCATTACAATTGTATTGCCTCAAAGGATACTGGTGCTTCTACTATTAGCACCCTAGAGGAAGTGCCTTACTAATTTTCTTCCTTTTGTAAAGACACACTGAAGTTTTGTTGCTCTGAAATGTGCTGCTTTTAGTCCTTAATAGAAAATGTTATTACTGGTTCCAAACAGTGGTACTTTGTCATATTGATGTGCTCTTGCTATATATAATATAGCATTTTACAAATAAATTTAAGTTAGGTAACTTTTTTAATTGAAATTATTTTTAAAGGTAGAAAGGTGACATTTTATGATTAGTTTTGCTTTCATCTTGTGCCCTCTGTCCGTAATTCCTTTGCAACAGCCAGCCCTAAGGAGTGAAAATAGCTGCAGGCTCTGAGGAATGGGTGATTCTTCTGTGCAAGTACGTGTTTGTACACGTACTTGTGTAAGCATTTGTGCACAGGGCACAAATTCACCATTCACACAGCTGCCACTTCTGTACCCTGGTGGAAGTGTTGCAAGGCATGGTTTGTGCACCACCACAGCTGCACTGCAGTAAATGGACAGCTCTCACTTAAGAAGTTGCCACTTTCTTTCAATACACTTGCATAACTGCAGGGCAAGTTACTCCATAGCCCATCTCTGGCAAAATGGCAAGTTAAAAACAGCCCACCAGACGCAAACATCCCCTCCAGCGCTTCACCAGCACAGCAGGAACAGGGACACAAACAAAATCATGTCTACCCTACCTGCACAAACACTGCAGTCAGCTGAATCTGGGCCAGGAGTTGGGCAATTAGAATAATTATCAGTTACAGATGGGTTTTGTTCCATGCTTCTATTTAGATTAACTATGTTATGTGAGAGTTGCCATAACAAGATCCAAGTATCACTCTTGAGACAGTGATGTGACCATTTAGTTCTAAGAATGAAATAGCTTGAATAATAATCTACATTAGTGAAGGTAAATAGAAGTAGGAAAGCCGAGGAAAAACAGCACAGGTTTCATGTTGCCAAGTAGGTAAGAGTGTGCCCCACCATTTCAGGACTTATATCTGAAAAATAAAAGCTCCAAGATATACAAATGGAAAATGCTGCAGACTGTTCCTCTTATCCTAAGAGTGAGGGGTGTTCCGCAAAAGTCACAACTACATTTTTAACATGGTTTTAAGGTAGAAATGCCTAAGAGACATTAGTGTATCTTGTCTGCCTATTAACAGGCAGCATATGAAGGAATCAGAAGCTTTTCTAAAACAAGATTTGTAAGTTATGCATCCTGTATGAGCTTTTAAAAAATAAGCTTTTAAACTTGCTACATACCAATTCATTTTAAAGGACTGACTGCAGGCAGAATAATGATTAGAGATACTTTATTGTCTACTAGTTACATTGATCACTGTTTTTCCACGTGCATGTCCTCCTTCCAATTTCAGAAAGGCCTTTGGAACTTCAGAAAATGGGAAGACTTCATCAATAACCGGTTGAATCTACAGAATAAAGAAAAAATGTCACTATATTAGGAATAAAGTAATGTATCACCCTCACACTTTAAAACTCTATGAAGAAAGGGGATAGGTTTCTTTAACGTATTTACAACAGAACTTGCCATGTAGCCACTAGGTTTTAAGATTTTTCAGGGGTACCTCTGTATCCAGAAGAAGGCTTGCTGCTGCTTTTTGCCCAAGTTTTGAAACACCTCTACTAGCATAGTTAGGAGCCCTTACCTGGGGCCTCTACTACTGTCACCATATAAGGCTCTACCTTCTACACCCTTTCAAAAACTGACACTGTGGTTTAACTTTTTGTTGTCCACAATGATATACTGACAGAACTTTTTTTTTTCCTCATATTTCTCTACTGATTTTCTTGTTAAACTCAAGAATTCTCACAATGTCAGATATTTTAAGGATACCTATAAATCTGAACCTTGTCTACATCAGTACATGGCTCAGTACCCTTAAAAGACCACAAATGAAGTACAAAAAAAAAGTCCACCAATGTTGGTTGCTGAATCATTTAACTACACTTGAAAATTCAGCCACTGTGTATTCCAGGAGGCATAAATCATTATTAAGCCCAGCTTGCATCAACTGCTATTTTGACATTAATTTTGTAGAGTGGCTTTCTGGATTGTTTTAGACTCATTTCTAACAACAGTGAATCTACTTATTCACTCTCCCCTTTATTAACTAAGGAGCTTGAAACCCCTATAAGCATTTTCTTTAAATGTCATAGTGTACCAACAGAAGCAGAGGATCATTAAGCTCTTCTGAAAAATATCTGTCACTGCTGCTCCAAGGGAAGAGGTTATTTTCTACTGTCAAGTTCTGAGTCAGCATTCCAAATGCCAAAGTAAGATTTGTCTACAGAACTATCTCCCACACCTCCTACCAAAGATCTGCCCACCCTGACATTGGTCCTTTACCTTGGACCCTGTAACACCAGCCCAGTGTGTGTCTTTGCACTGATCCTAATCCTCTTATCAGAGGAAAAAAATGACCAGTAGATGAGTCTAGTGATTAAGATTTGAAGTACCAAAGATCCAGACACACTATTTACAGAGCTAGAAGAAGATCCTTTTCACTTGTGTCAGGGAAAAAAATATCTTCTGCATTTTCCTTATAGCTGTCAGCATGCACCCTCTCTTGCTGAATAAGCCAGAACTGGTAGTTTCTCTGTGCTGGCAGGCCATGCATCGTGCTAGACAGAAAAGGAATACAGCAGCAATAAGGACACAATGTGCCAGCTTTGGAATGGTGCTGTCTTTCAAAAAGCTACCTTGCTTTTACCACGAGACAAAGGGTTTTGTTTTTAGACAAAAACGTTTGTCTGAAAAAGGTTTTGTTTTCAGTGCTGCTTAGAAGGTGAGTGTGCAGCACTACCACAGAAAGGTTTTCACACACACACACACCCACACACCCACCAGCACCCTCCTCAACAGCACAACAGATCTCTGATTGTTGTCCATGCTGAGGGAGGTCCTTTCCTTAATTCTAATTTCCTCTTCATTTATACACTGTGCCTTACCTTGACATCCACTCCTTGCCCTTAAATAACTGCTGGCTTTGCTTGTATGGTAACAGTAATCCAAGACATCAGTACTCTAACTTGCACCATAGTATCACCTACTATCACTAGATTTTCCTTTTTATTTTGTTAAGGCAAGCTTAACCATAGTGTAAAACTTTACATGGCAGAAAATCAAAAATTAATGAACCTCCTCCAAAGAATGCATTAGAATTTGCAAACAAATCACTTTGAGAGCAACTGTGCAAATAAGTATAGTCACCAAGTGCCTCAAAGTTGCCATGCAGCAAGGTACAAGGCTTAGTAATTTATTTCTCTTGTTCTGCCTGGACAATGTCTGTAAACCAGCCTCTAGCAAAGTGAGTAGCAACACACAGGAGAGGAGCCACAAAGTTACCCCAGCTGTGGAAGAAATATTGGGTATAAATGATCATGTTCAAGACAAACTCGTGTCTGGTCAGCACTGAGCACAGAATGGAAATGTTGTCTTGGAAATCAGCAAAGTCAGGGACGTGAACTCAAGGCAGCACAAACACTGAATTAGACAATGGTTTGGGGTAAACTGAGCATCTGAGTGCAGCTGCAGCTGCTGTGACCATCAGCAGGAGGAACGTGCTGCTGATCAGTACTGACTGTTTTGAGGAAGACCAACCCTTGCTTTCATAGCAGATGCTTGGGAAAACACAGTTCAGGAACTTTGTTGAGCCAAGCATTTGTACAGTACTTATTGTTAGTGGCAGTTGTGTACAAAGCTGTGCTTCAATTAAGAGGGAAAAAAGAGTTACAGAAACCCAGCCTGCTGGTGCATGGACACAGATGACCATGACAAGGCAACAGGGTAGGAGAGGAAAAGTATTCAGAGAAAAAAGCAGAGCAGCAACACAAGGGATGTGGAGTGCAAGGGATTCCAGGGAAAGGCAGAAGCTAATTTCAGACATGTGCAGCGACTGAGAAAACATGAACAAGACACTTCAGTATTCTGCTCATCTGCAGTTTCCTACTGTAGGTTGCAACTTATAACCCTGACAGGGTGAGGTATGTTACATCCTCAGCCTGTTAGGTAGAGTTTAAAACATTGCATTTGAAAAGTGGTGACACAGTGATTCAGAGGAGCCCTGAATTCAGCCTCACAGTTCAAAACACCGTGTGTATTGCACCCACCACATGCTCAAAGCCCATTCCTACATTGATGTAACCTCTAGCTTCATTTAAATGCTGGCTTTAGGCAGTGCTATAGAGAGACATGAATACCGAACTGATGATCCTGGCAATCTAGAGCATTAAACATTTTATCTGGCTGGCTGGACAGTCCCATTGTTTGAATAACCCTGAAAGGGCTGACCATGTTGCAGCACAGTGATTCACTCAGCCTTTACCATAATCCACTGACTAAGATAAAATTTCTTCCTGTGAACAGACAAACAAGTAGGGGAGCGTCTGCTGTTTGTTGAATGTGTGATAATAAATGGAGATTAACTGGATAATAAAAACACTGCCTATTTACAGCCACGCATCAGTTCCTTGCCAGAGGACACCTATTTGTTCAGGGAAAAGGGATTAAACTAAAGTCTGGGAGAGAAAGGATTACACATACCCACATTGAAATGTTTATCTGAAAACAGATTGGGCCTGAAAGGTATTTTCTTCCTCTTCATTCTCTCCAATGCAGGACATACTATAGAAATGAATCTCAGGTCTCTTGAAATGAACTCATTTGTTTGGAAAAATAAAAAGAGTAATTGCTGATGCTGATTAAGGCTATCCTACACACAGCACAGAGGTGGTGTCCCAGCCACTCCAGCTCTGAATGCAGTAGGCAGTGAACAGCACTGGCAGGAGCTGACTGGTCAGCAGGAACATTTCTGCTCATGGCAAATTCAGTCCCGCCCTTGGAGGTCCTACTTTCTGCGGTAGCAAGGACACAGTTTTAGTTTATCAGCAGGGGACAAGTGAGAAAACATGAAAGGAATGGAGATGGCTTTGACCCTCATAGTAGCAACAAGTCACTCCAGTAAGTGTGGAGCTTTTTCCTGCCACTGGAGGGAGAGCGAGAACCTTGAAATTCTCAGGAGAGCGACGAACTGAGTAAGCGCAAGCCTAGTTCAGAGCGCAGAAAGACCAAAGTGCCCTCTCTCAAAGGACAGTGACAGTGCACTGGCTCTCTTCCAGGTCTGTAAAGGATGACCTGTCAGAGCTACCAGGCAGCCTTGCTTGGGGAGAGTGCCTCCCTCCCAGCTGCTGCCTCCCACAGCACATCCCCTTCCTATGCCTTGGTGAGGCTGCTCAGGCTCCCATGCACCACCGTCCAGGAAAGGAACCTGCACGTGCCCAGAACTAACACTGGGATGTGCTCCACCAGACATCAAAGTCCTCCTGAGGGCCTGCTGTAATGGAAAAGACCTGCCTGCTGTTTTGACTAGCTGAGTTAAAAGATAAAGGCTGTCTTCCTCCAGGAATTACCACCGGGCCTAAATGCAGTCCACAAACACAAATGCAGAACTTGATAGTCTCCTCTGGCCTTTAGTGAGTCTCTCATCAATGTCAACAAGAATTGTGAAGAGAAACCATTAAAAAGAACAGTCTTTGTCCTGGAACTAAACAATTGGTTATCCATTTACTTTACTGTCATCCCATGGGGTGAGATGCTCTTTTGGGACACTCCTGCTTTAGCTGAGCATCTTCTCTGCTGTACTCATGTCCCATGCTCCTTGGATCCTAATCTCGCTCCTTCAGTCTTTCTTTCCCTTAAAATGGCATGCAACAATGTATGCTGAGCCTCATACCACTTGCCAACAGCAAGTTCTAGGGTCAGCCCTCACTGAGGACAAAGACTGAAGTTCTTACCTCCTGCAATAGCTGGCTCTGGTCACACCTTGTACAAGTAGCTTTGCAACTGCACAGTACCAGCACAGAATTGTAGCACACTTTGGGTTGGAAAGGAATGGCCTTTAAAGGCCATTCAGTCCAACTACCCCTGCCATAGGCAGAGACACCTTCCACTAGACCAGATTGCTCAGAGCCCCATTTTTAAATGTTTTGTAAAAAACTTTCCTTGCTGTGTTTTTTATTAACTTGTATTTCAGAGAATATTCACTTTCATCCATGAGCATATTAAAGGACAGCACATACATGATATTTCTGTCCCAAATACCTAACAGAAGTAAAACTGATCCAACAATACACCAATAACAAAAATGATGCTGCAGTGGTTAAGACATGGGAATTGAAGGCAAGTGTCCCAGAGTCTAATCTCACAGCCTCTTACCAACAACTGTATTATCAGACTTATTTGTTTGGTTATTAAGCCAAAGTATGTTCTTTCATATTAAATCTCTAACAGCAGCCCACAGGAACTCATGAGTATCATGTACAATTATTAAAATGCTAGCAGACAAATCCCCATAAAGCAGGCTATCAAGGTACAGTTCAGAGTGTAGAAAAGGCTTCAAAATCTCTTGTTTGTTAATTAGCCCTGGCAGAACAGCTTCTACAGAACACAATGAAGAGCAGTAAGAAACCGGGACAAGCCCAGAACTGCAATGTGTGCCAGCCCAGCCCAACCTTAAATCAGTAGAAATAAGGAAGATCCTGGGTTTACTTATCTACTGGACCATGCTGAAAAACTGTTACTTAAAGGAAAATGCAATTAATCTCTTCTGGAATCCCTGGTAAAACACATTCTTGGTAGTTGTCCTGATATTTATGCTGGTAATTAAAGCAATCTGGGTCAATGTCACCATATACTTAACACAGAACCAACTTTGGTACAGTAAAATATAAATACATATTTACATATGAAAGTGTATCATATATAGAGATTACAAGATTAGTCCTGCATGAGCCACATCTTCCCAGTCTCAGCAAACTAAACTCACAGCAGACAAGGGCTGCCTTGTCTGCACTTGAGCCCTGTACAATTCCCTCCAGGAGGTTAGAGCTTAGAACATGAGGACTGACTTACCACACAATTTACAATTACATCAGGTCAAAGGAACACATCTGATTAAATGTCACGTAGATAATGATGAATTTTTTCCAGACCTCATTGTGGTGTAAGTGAATTTACATATTGAAACCCTATTTCTCCACAGTAGGCAAAATTTCCATTGGTGTCCTTCACAGACACTTTGTAATGTAACCACACAGCTCTTTCATAAAGAGCATAACCAAGCCACCATGTCCTGAAGGAATAGGAGCAGGTATGTTTTAATAAAAATCACAGTGGGTTTTTTTTTTGTGGCCATGACAAAATGCAGATAGAGGTTCTTTTTGGAAGAGAAAGGGCTGAACAGAGCTTTTGGCAACCCCTTCTTGGTCAACACCTCTGTGCTCTAGCCAACCAACCTGGCAAGCAAATGCACTGCAACAGGAAAACACAAAATTAAAAGCAAAAAAAAAAAAAGAAAAAAAAGGTGCAAGCTTTGCAATTTAGCATGAAGAAAGATGGTCATCAGAACTGAGTGACTAAAGAGAGTGGGAAGAAAGACTGATCTCTAGTTAATTGAGACATTTAAGTGTAGAAACCTCTACACTTAGGAATCCTAGTGCCTTTTTTAAGAGAGACTGAAGCAGGCACCACACAAGGGCAAGTTCTCAGTTATCTTAGGATACCTTAGCCCAGTCATAAAGTCTGGAATTACTGTAGAGAAGGCCACATCTATACAAGCCATGTTTGGAGAACATTCAAGGACTCGGTGTTACATTCACTGTTTGATATTCATACAGCTGAGAGAAATGCAACAATAGTGCAGTAAGGGCCAGGGAAAAATTTATTTGCAGAACTGTAACAAGATGAATTGGAAGCAAATCAACACAGAGGTTAGGATACAGAGTCCAGAAGCTGTGATGACCTACATCAGCAGTAGGTGTAAGCCATCATAAATCATGGCCAACAAAACAACTCCAGCATGTCAAAGTGGATGACCATTGGATGGACCATTGGACTGGACTGGATTGGATAACCAGTGGATGACCATCCATTTGTGCTATTTACTTCCTGAATAGGAAAGACCAGGAACAGAAGACAATTCAACTCCTCATTTTAACAAGGTATCTCAGAGCAAATCACCAAAGGTGAATAAAGGGCATTAGCCCTCATTAGTAGATCAAGAAATTATGGTAGCAAAAGGTTATGTGATTTGTTCAGCATTGCACAAGAAGGCAGCAGCAGGGCCAAAGAACAGTCAGCATCCTGCCCTCCAAACCATAACAGCAGGTGCTTCAATAAGTCCAAAGCATCTAGTGCCTTCAGCATAATGTATAATCAACACTACCCACAAATTACATTAATATAGGGAGGCAGTTGTTCTTCCTATGGATGCCTGTGGTGGAACATCTATCTAAAAAGCAAACATCAGTGAGAATGATCTATTCATTTCATGATTGGAGACTCTGTTTGCCCTTTAGCCTTCCTTCTGCAAAAACAACTTTCATCCATCAGCCCATCTGATGCAACAATACTCTGAAGGAAAGAGTATTAAGTCACCAGAAACACTGCACACACACTTCACTGCATTTTAATAGCACTGAGTTAAAATGAAAATGGCATTTCTGTTGGGCTGCATGTTAACCCACATCCTTTGATGGTCCTGAAGGAACACACAACACACTCAGTGCTCCTGCTGGCAACACTAAGGAGTCTTCTGAGCCTGCTTTCCTCCACCAGGCTTTAAAAAAGGCAAAGTAATGCTCAGTTATGAGCTGGAGGCTTCTATCAATGTAAGTACTTATATGAATTTGGCCTCTTTTCAGCAAAGACTCTATGACATGTCCTTAGGAGGAAAATGCTGGGCAAGCAGCAAAACCCAAAATTGTCAATGTTAAATCCACAACACTGACCACAAATACACCAAATTAATTCCTAACAAACCTTTCAGTGATGATGCTTCACTGAACAGTGTGCCAGCAGATCTGTGTCCTGAATTAAAGGCTCTGTTGATTTCAGTTGACTTAAGATGAGAACTGTAATTCACCAGGAACATTCTACCATGGAAAGAGATACAGCAGCTTCTGACACTGACTTTGTCAACTCATTTGGTGGAGCCAACATTAAGACAGTCCTTACTGGATCACAATTAACTGCTGCAATTCAAACCACAACAGGGATTCTCCAGCAGTTTAGAAAATAGCCAGTCTCTCTAAAATTTGTCAAGGAAATACTTTCTCCATGCCCACAACTGTTGCAGCAGCCTCCCAGTCCCTCAGTCTTGCAATAGTCTCTTTGCAATATGTCCAGCTGCATGGCAGAGAAAACAGCTCATTAACTGAAAATGGTTTTACAATTCCCAGATCTGACTGATGTGCAGGTCAATTACACAAGGAAAATTATTCTCTTTCCTTGTACTGCCAACTCATCAAATCCTCTCCTTCACTTCCCCATTTTAAAAAAGGCTGTTAGAAGAACTCCTCCTCAGAGTTAACATTTTGCAAATCTCTATTCCTTGCTGCAAAGATCATCCAGGTGAAAACCAAGTAACTTTAAACAAAATTGCTTATTCTTCATCCACTGAACTATTGAGAATCCTCTTACTTTCCCCAAAGGAAGATGATGAACTCATCAGAACTAAAAATCTCTGTTGGTGCAGAAGGACTGTAAGGAGAAACACTGTCAAATCAAAATGATCTGTAAATGTTTCAGAGATCTGCTCTTCAACAATTCACTTACTGTAACATCTCTTTAAACCAGCATCTCTTTTTAATTTCTTACATGTAATCCCTCCATATAATTTATTCCTGAAAAAAAGCCTCTAATTTTCAGGAGCCTTCTAATTGCTCTCTTACTCACTTCATACAATCTCAAAATTAAGATGCCATAAAGAGAAAAGACTAAAATTTAAAAAAAAAAACCTGCATTACTCAAAAATATTTACTCAAAGGTAACTAACAAGTTCAACTACATGAGCTCAATTTGCTGGCTTCCCCAAGCTTCTTGATACACTTCATTGCTTTGTCCTTTTAAAATTTCCCTGTTATTCTTTCCTATCCAAACATAAACATTTATTTTCACTTACTTATAGGAAACTGTGGTACAATTTCTCCAGTGATTCTCTCCTGCCTTTTTTCCCAAACACTTACTCTTCTGAATGGATGGTCTGTCCTTTTAAGAGAACTCTTGTATCTAAACAAGAAAGGTCATAGTCTTATTAATATCTGTCTAAATGGAACACAACTGGGTCTTATAAAATCCTGATGACAGCTCAGATGTTTACAACATTGCACAAAACAGACTAAAATGCTGCTAGAATAATGGCTCTGCAGACAAACAGTCTGACGTTAGGACCTGTTTTTGCACAGAGAATAAAAGTCCAAGCAAACATCTTTGTCCTCATGATCATCTTACAACCAGAAGTACATCAGGACATCCATGTATGTATGACGTACGTTTTAAGTGGCATTGCAATTCACCTGTCCAGGTTATTAAGCAAAGAACACCGATTAAACCCTATCTCTATTGCATAAACAGCTGTTTCCCAAGAAGCTTTCATGAGCATATTCTGCATTTGTTTTGCATACAAGATAGAAGCAGAACACAAAACAAATTGCAACTGGCTGAGAACAGGACAAATGGTAAGAACAAAGACAAGGGCATTTCTTTTTCTTAGACACTTATAATTCAGCAGTGTGACTGAATGCAATCACAGCATAAGGATCTTCTACAGCTTCTTTCTTGACCACAGGATTATGCCTACAGCACTGGACATAATGCAAAGCAGGGAACTTTTTATCCTCATCAGCAGCACTGAGGTGGCAAAACAGAAGCATTTAGGTCTTCAGTACAACAGCAGTTCATTTACTCTTTTCCAAACTCTGGAACATATTGAATACCAAAAAAAGAGTATTGGTATACATCTCAAACTTTGGGAGATGTAAATTTTACTAATAAGCACAAATTTTGAGTACAGGATGGCAGCTAATGGAATCACCAGCAGTTATGACAGACTCTGCTTACTCTTCTGCGTATCTACCGCATAGAAAGATTAACAGCAGTTGTCCATATTCTCTACTCCTGGATAATTTCATGTTGCCAAAATTCCCAAAGAGGACACTGCTGGGGCCTATATGACCACACAATCCAAAATATAGGAAATCAACTGTTCACTCCCACAATATATTTTGTAACAAGCTCATAAACATGAAAAGATCACAGAAGCAGACTTAATCTATCTTGTCTTTCCCCCCAAGTCTACTAAGATTCCCCAGAAGCTTATAAATCCTCACAATATTCCAAGCCCCTGTGCTGAATTAGCACAAACATCATACTCTGCAGCACTGAAATAATGAAAACCAAGATTCTTGTCACCACTCTGCCAATGGAGTTCATCTACTACATACAATAACCAGAATATTCTAGTTCCGCACACACTATGGGCAAGATCCCAACTATTCAGGCTAAGCAATTTTGCATATGCAGATACACAGCCATGTTTATTCTGCCCAAATGAACCAAGTGAGACCTCTTAAAACATCATTTTCATATAGAGCTCACATTAAATGATTCCCAGTGGCAAAAATAAGCAATCACTGGACATTACTCCTTATAACTTTGTAAGCTTTGTGTTTTTAAAAACGTACACTCAAGCGGGAGAAGTCAGGACAGCCTTAAGCATTATGAACTCCTAAATTCCATCAAAAGCCGAAAATAAGAAACTGGAGCAAGTTGATTTTTAACCAGTTTTCCTTACCATGACTCTCATAACACTTTATTTCTCAATAGTGAACTACACAATTTTTGAGTCCAAGCAGCATCTCTTTCAGCACAAATACCCAAGTAACCATTACTGACATACCTTTCCAGAATCAACCAGTTCTGCTATTTCATCCAAACTTGGGCCACTTGGCATGAAAAATGCCCACCGATAATGGACTCCTTTAAGGAGATGCTGCAAGAAAGATCACAAATCTATTAAAATATCATGAGAGCAAACTGAAATGGGAACTAAAATTAATGACAGAATATCTGAAGAAGTAACTTAAGGAAAAGACATGAAAATTATATTCTAGTGTCTGAAAAAAATGGCACCTAAGCATGTGGATTAAGTGTACAGACCAGGATGTTGTGTTGATCCACACATGGATGTTGATCCACAATAGGATCATTTGTGTGTCCAATTGCACAAGTCAGCTAGCAGAGAAAAACAATTACTTTGTCTCTGCAGCTAGAAACAGCATTACATGTTACATAAGAGAGAAATGGTGTTATGTGTTCACGTACACTCAAAATGGGGGTAAAATAAACCCAGCAATGTGACATTCAGAACCTTCCACTTCAGTATCAGTGACTTCATTTTCCAACATAATATCTGCCAAAGCCATCACTGTCCAATGACAGATGCTAGCTCACATGAAAAGCATTTTGGGAAGATCTCACATGTACAAGTCAAGAGCATCTTCTCTGAGTAAGTCATTACAGGAATAAAACCCATCATCTGCCAAAGAGAGATGATTTTTATATATGGCATAGAATCTTCTTCATCATAGAAACATGCACACTGAAAAATAATATTACATTATTTCTTCCCTGGCTTTTCATTTTGTCTTTGGGCCTTTCTTGTGAAAGTACTGCTGCAGGACTTAAAATCCCATTCAGCCAAGCCTTCTCAGGAATACCATAGCAACTGCTTGAAAAGCATTCATTTGGAGAGCAAGTACACAAGCATAGGGAAGAAAGAGAAAAGTTCTAAAAAGCCCCACTGATCTGGCCACTGGCAGAACGTTTTAAGATCCACTTATGAAAACTAGAAAAATCAGTATCACCATCCAGACACATGAACATGAAAGAGATGAAAGACTTCCTAGCCACCCTCGACCACACTTATTACTCTCTGGTGCTGGAACAGGATGAAGAGAATCAGTCATGGAACAATGTTCTGAGAGAAAGGCTGACCAGCCTAAAGCAAGTAACAAAACTGCCCTCACTTCAGTGAGGCAGGGATTTGCTGTGTTTACTATGAAACCCTGGCTGTCAGCAGGACTCACTAGGGAGGCCATATGGAAAAGGCCACAATGGAAAGAACAACAAGGAATCAAACTTCAAAGCTCCCCAAGCTACTACATACACCCAGCAGCACCACCCCAAACCATTTCTTTTCAGTGCAAGAAAGAAAGAAAGAATAGTGTAGTTAATGACATATGAGGACAATGCAACAGCTGCCTCTCCATGAGCTCTGTGACTGACATCCAAGCCACAGAAGTAGTCACTAAAGTACTACAAAATATGAAAGTACATAGGATTTTGTCAAATACCTTTAGGGTTTTGGAACCAACAGTGACTCCTGTTTGCAACATGCCATCAGCCACTCCAAGTTTGTCCATATTGATCAGGAAAGGTGTCACTAAAGTAACGTATGTTGCTCCTGACCATTTCTTCAAGAGATCTAGTGCCCATTTCTCAGTGGATCCACCAACATTATCTAGGATAAAATCAAACCTGCAGACATATAAAGAACAGGTTTAAAATCTTGATTTGGGAAAAATAACTTCACTGTAATTAAGCTAATTAATAGCAGAAATCAGCTATAGTTCACATTTTCACATGTCACTGCAATGCAAAAATAATCAGCCTGCAAGATAGCAGCAAGAAAGTCCCAAGACTTCAGCAAAGTCCCAGCTTAATGTACAGTGGGATTTAAATTTACAGGTTATTGTCCACTCACTGTGCAACAGACACAGACTATTTAGAAAGTACACTTAAACTCCAAAAAGCAAACTTAAATGCACAATTACATTCTGTACTTGCTTAAAGCCTTCTAGAGCTCTATCTCTTTGGCCCTCCCACAGAGACTACTGGAACAGTCTTGAGGTCTAGCACTGAACAATATGGTATGTACATATAAAAACTAGTCTGAACTCATGCCCTCAATTAGGGACAGCTCTTGTACATGCTGTACTCAACAAAAGTCAGTTCCAGTGGCTAAAATTACGTAAACAAATTATTGTACTAATGCTTATTTCCTCACATCTTTTCTGTGACCCAGTTCTCAGCTTCCCTTCTCCAAGTTTGGGGTTTTTTTAACCTCCTTATTTATTTAGGGGCCATTTTACCTCTCCTGACAGCTCTTTTCTTCACATCTACCTATTTAACATTGAACCTAACAATGCAAAGGATCTAAAACCTTCTCCTCATGAAACAGGAATATGCAGCCTCTGGCAAAAAGCCACAGTTTCAGTGTTCCTTCTCATTATACCAGCATGTGAGCCTGTAAATCTGAATAGGGCAATAGGGAGCTATGCACCTGTTCTGCTAAATCACAACTCATTCTCGTTTTCATCTGTAAGTTTCTAGCAATCTCCAGATTGCAATAGATACGTATATACACATATCTCTAATCTAAATAAATAATCTACAAATATGAGGGAAAATACTTTATGCAAGTTAAATAGAAAAGTCCTTATCTCTCTGGAATGACAGTTTTCCTGCCTGTCTTCCAAGGGTGTGATTTCATGTTTAAAGTTCAGTTAATGTAACAGTTAGCTGCCAACAAGAGAAGAAAACTAATGATGCTGGAAAGAGTAGCTGACTGTGGGTTCTGAAGAGTCAGTACAACTGCAAAGGAGAGGGAAGTAGGAACATCCCACTCAGTAGAGCTGACTGATCTAGTTGCATGAATAAACTGCACCCCAGGACACTGTTGTTGTCTCTTAGAAAGGGTCACTTGCTAGAATGGGTGTTTAGCATTTAAAGTGTTCACAAAGGCAAATTTTGCACCAACTGCAAAGTCCATCCTGCTGTACAGATAGTGTCACTGCCCTCACAACTGCCCTCAGGCCTGCTGACAATCACACTCCAGTTAAAGGGCACATGGCTTCTTAGCACAGTTACCAGTAAAATTCTTCTACACATCGAGCAGCTTCTCTTTCTCCTCCCAGAAAGTTAGCTAAAAAGAGCAGTGTAAATACCATATTCAAATACAAGTCACATTAGACTACATTTAACCAGATGGAAAGATGACAAAAACAAAAAATACTTCTGTTCTAGAGAAAAATCCCAGGCTAGTTTAAACATAGCTGCTGCAACAAAATAAATGTGATTGTTTTTCAGAGGCAGCTGTATCCAGTGTTACAGAAGAGAAATTTACTCCCAGCTGAGTTGCACAGTGGCAAGTCACTACTTCTTCATGATTTAATTCTTTCCTCTACAAGATCAATTTTATATTTACTAGTTTCACTCAGGATTTCAGAGATTTATTTTAATTTATTCAAGCATTGTATATTCTCCAAGATACTTGGATGGAAGCTACAAAACTGATCATATCACAGTCACTGAAGAGAAGCACATGGAAGTGAGCTTGTCTCCCAGTTAACTGGCTTAGTCTTACAATGAAATCTGTGCTGGGCATACTCATTTGCAAACTGCATTCAAAAAGGTGAATCTGCTTTACAAAACAATGCTTTAGAAACAGGGGGAAAATTTAGGGAGTTCAGATAGAGTCAAGCAATCAAAAGGCAGACGGTCTGACCGCCAACTATTTCATCTCAATATTAAGCAACACAAACACTCACAAGGGTAATGCTTTAAGCTGCTCTTCCAGATTTCCAGATTTATAATCAATCACATCATCTGCTCCAAGCTTTTTCACCAATGTGCTGGCATCATGAGAGCAAACTGCTGTCACGTGAGCATCCCAGGCCTTCATTAGCTAAAAACAAGTATAAAAAAAAGAAGTCCAAAGATTAAAATTTAGTGAAATATTGAGAACAACTTAAAAAGCTAAAGTCTCATTTTATTTATATAACAAATGAGCACCTTTAATAGGGAGTGGGGAGACTGTTCCAATACAGGATAATTTGTCACAAATCCCACAGACAAAATAATGGTGAGAATTTATCAATTCTTAAGGTGGTTGTGGGGAAGGAAGAGTTGGTATGAAGGAAAGAGTGTGGGGGTTTTTTAATGCCTCTGAAAGATCCAGGTCTCATGACAAATAAGGCTCTCAGTTTGCCATCTACCAGCTAAACATACACCAATAGGTACTGTCCAAGTTCCCAGTCTACCAAACTGGCACCAGATGTACCATTAATTATTATTAAATATGTCCTTTAAGTATTTCCTATTACTGCAAATAGGTTAAGTACTAGTAAGAAGTAAAAGAAAGAAGTCATCTCTGATTTATTACTGATTTAGGGACAGTATCAGGTTATCTTCTACTCCAAAAATTATAGCAAAGTAAAGGATTTTTGCTAGTTATTTATGTCTTTTTGCATCTTATTTTTTCATTCACAGTAACACTTTTTTACCTTTATTCCAGGTTAATTAATGTAGTTTATCCAGGACTGATCAGTTACAAATTGTAACTAGTCAGTGGCTGGTCAGCCTTTCATACTCAAAGTCACCTGCTTTATCATGGATCAGGCAAATAGCATACCACAAAAAAATTCTGCTGTAAACCTCTGTAAAACCACTGTGCTTATGGCCTAGTAACATGGAAAGCAGTGATGCAATCACCCAACTTCTGTATTTTTTATAAACTTGAGAGAAAGATTTTCCAGCATGAGATGACAGTAATTAGAATCAAAACTCCCAAATTAACTGAGGGCATGAAAGAGGATGCTCCACAACTAATGAAGCAACAAAAGAGCATGTTGACTTTACATGCTTACATAAAGTTAAGAGCTACTGGAACAGACAGACAGAAGGGCAGCAAGGCAAAGACAGTGAGGGAAAGTAAATCTAAGCCTCTGTGCTTTACAGCCACTGCACACAAAAGCCTGATGGCCTCTCACATCATTTGACCAACTACAGCAGTGGTGGTAGGTGACATGCTCCATCAGTTTTCCTACTCATAAACCAAGCTCTGTTCATATTCAGAGCACAGAGCTGAATGAAAGATAATGAGAACAGGCTACATATTTCAAGTTACACCAATCAGAGATTTCCTGCACCCAAATTGTGAAATGTGATCTTACACACAACTCCTTTCTTTGAAAGCCCCTGCTTCCTACTTTAAAATAATACAACATAATAAACAGAGAGCAATAAATCTGAAAATACTTTACTTTTGGAAATATCAATCATCTCGATCAGGCAGACTGACCAGTGGCTTGCTATTTCTCCATTCCTTCTCTCAATTCCCTTCTGTTATTTTTTTTTTATACTGAAACGCTTGAAGATTCATCCTGGGCATGCTGGATAATATTACCTGTACAGCAAATGTACCAACTCCTCCTGAAGCTCCTAATATTAATATTCTGTAAGAGAAAATTAAAATATATTTAATAGCTCTTTAAATAAACTCTGGATGTATTCTAATGTTTCTTATACATCTCTGACGCTGAATTATCTTTAGCAAAAGATTGGTTTTGTCATTCAATGTTATTCAAGACTGGTTAACTGTTCAGGTAGACAAAAATGTGACTTAACATTGCTGATCATGTGTCCTGTGCCAAAAGCATTATCTCAGCACTGCCAAAGAGACTTCCTTGTATGTGTTTTCCAGTAAATGCAAGCAGTGGAGTTGTCAGGTAGGAGCATTTATATCACTCAAAAACCCTGTACCTGTCCTCACTTTCCCAAACGTAATTGTTTAGTTTGGGACAAAATCAATTAAGAATCCTTTCTGTCTGCCAGACTCCACTGTCATAGCTCCTAAAGAAAAAAATCCAGTTCACCAACATTTTACACAAATCAGTCTTACCTAAGAAAAAAAGTAGTTTAGTATCACATTATTTAAGGAGACTGTGAACTGCAGAACATATGAAACATAATTTTCCCACATTGCATAATGTTTATCTAAAAGACAAAAATACAGTGAAGTACCCTCACCATTAACAAGTTTAATTTCTACTAAATTAAGATGGGTGTTTTTTTCTTTAGAAAAAAAGCAGAATTTTTCTAGTTCCTTCCAGTACATCTCAACAAGACCCTGTAAATGCCAGCTTGTGGAAGCTGACACACAAGCAAGAAAATGAAAGAGTATATTGCCAAATTATTAGCAATTGAGAGTTCATTTTAAATAATAACCCTAAATTTCAAAAATTAATACAAGTTTACTTGTGTGAGGACCTTACTGCTAGAAGCTAGAATCACTTGAAAAATTTCATCCAAATATTTTTTTAAATAACTAAACATCAGAAAGTGAATTAGCAAGAAAACCTTGCAGCTCAAGTTGCAAACAGTGCTTCGACTTTGGATCCATTTGCTAATTCTAGCACAAAAAGAAGATCCAAGATAAAGTCCTGGCACAGGATTGGGGAACATCATGTTCCTCAGAGCTTCTGTCTGCCAGAAAAATCTCAGAATCTTCAGAAGCTGGTGAAACTGCTGTTTTAAATCTCACAGTAAAAGATATTGACAGAAACTGCTTTTTACAGTACAAAACTGTACTATACAATCTGGAGTCTCAGTTTACAAAAGTTCTTTGAAGTAGCTTAAGAGACTTGGCTTTGGGCACACTATCCATTTTAAAATGCTCCTTTTGTAAATGATCAGATTCTGTTCCCTCCCAACTGACTGATCCAAGCTGCAAAATTCAGATTAAGAATATGAAACCACAATACCACAAAGCCTGCAGCTTTTAAATCTGTCAAAATGTACTTATCCTCAGAACCAGGCTTCTGACGACAGATGCCCAGAGCAACATGCATATTTCAACTTCAGTATACTTGAAAAGATTCCAGGATACTACACTCAAGATATTGGGTTAAACCCATCTTTAGCCTTAAAAAGGACAGTCAAAATGAAATCCTTTCAAAACCGCCTTTACAATTTCACTCCTTAGTTAAAGGGTATTTCTTCTACAACATATGTGCGGGAAAGCTGTCATCTTAAAATGTACAATTTGCTCAAAGGATTGAGGTAACATTTTCAGTTTGGGGAACAGCCTGGCTATGACTTTTTTTTTATTTTCCCCTTCAGTAAAAACCCTCAGGATTCCTTCAGGTAGAAATACTTTCCAGATTCAGTTTGCACCTATGTTACATGGGCTATTTTCTACCACACCCTCCAATTATTAAAACTCTCTCCACACATTGTGACTTCATTTCTGAGACAAACTACATCTGCACAGGTGATCCATGTGCAGCAGCTCAACAGCACTGACAACAGCAGGACACACAAGTAAGAGGGGGAGTGTTTGAAAGTGCAGGACCTGCTAGGACAGTACTGAATGACAGATGGTGGCAAGTGCCAAAGCAGGAACAGTTTTATTTGTGCTGCCTTAGGAAAACACAGCCAGGAGAAAACATATCATAGAAACTACCTGTTTTCACTGCAAGGGTGAGCTCAGGAGTAAACTAATATACAAGTTTGTGCACCAGGGACAAAGTTAACAACTCTTCTGACCTGGACAGATATCCAAGAGAATCAATTCTCTCAAAAGAACAAAAAGAACATTTGTATCCCAGGCTTTCCTCCCTTCTGACAAAGGCAAAACATTCACCAAGTCCCTCACGGGGCTCCAGCAGTTCAAATGATCATAGTGAGCAGATCTCTCCACATAAGCACACCATGAGATTTGAAAGTTTAGCCCATCTCTCTGGGCCCTGCCTGGAGCTATGGTGTGCTCAGAAACGAGCATCAGAGAGGCAGGACCTGTTTCAGCTGTGTGTGCCCCCCACCAGAACACACAGAAAGTGGGGAGTGGGTGTACAGATCAAGGACTAATATTTTCTCCAGATTATAAAGAACTAAAAATTTTCAGTGACTGAGTTACATGCAAGATAAAAACTGAATAAATGGATCCATTTTATATAGTACTAAATTTAATTTATTTATTGACTAAATATATCAACTTTATGTAGATATAAAATTATATTTCATTTGATTATGCCAAGAAAATGTCCTCAAGAAATTTATTCCTTGATCAAGCAGTGTTTAGCCTATCAAGAAGTTTTACAACCTACACTCAATTTGTACTTCTTAACAGATAAAATGATGAAATAACACACAGACATTGAAAAAAATATTTTCTTGGGGTATTATACTATTCAAATTTTCACTGTAACCATATAAACCAGGAGTGTACATTTGGTATCTTACATTAACAGAATCCAGCTTCTCTGCCCAGCATACATGAATAAGATAATGCCTCTGTATTTACATAAAGACTTTTACTTAATAGCAATGTAAGAACTTGGAATACTCCTCAAACTGTCAGGTTTGTTTTTGTCATGCATTTTGTGAATACAGAAGCAAGTTAATTAACAGCTAGTGTTGAACAAGCATATCCCCTTTCTACTGAAACAGGTCAGTGGCACATATGAGAAGTTCCAGGTATCCACAGAGAACTTCAACCCAACAGAGTCATTTTGAACATTTAGGATGGTAAGAACATTTAAGCTTCTACAAGAATGTTGACATTAATTAGAGTGGTATAGAATAAAAGCTATGGGAAAATGACTGGAATTGCAGGAGGGTTCACAACTAATGAGAGCACACTTCAGTAAACTTGTAAAAACATAACCTGTGAAAGTATGTGCAGATGGAGCAGATAATCTGTCAGATCAATGTACAGGCAGACACTGGACTAACAGCAAGTATTTCTGGTTAGCCCACACTAATGCCTTAAAAGAGGCAATAGAGAACAATACACACCAATAGAAAAATCTCGCTGCTTTTAAGATGTCTAAACACTGCACTAAAGCACGAGTGAAGTAGCTTTTATCAAGAAACACCACTGCTCTGCCAAAGTAAGACATTTTTGTGTGCATTTACACCCTTCTATGTAGCTATTTGCATACAACTACAGGAGACAAAAAGACTGACATAAAATCACATATGTAGGTAACTTCTTACCAAATATATGATCTAAAGAAATTAGGAAACACTGTATACATTCTTGTATTTTTACATTATTGCCCTGAGAGTTCATGGAATATAATTTTGCACAGCCTCTTCAATGCATTTTAAAGACTTTCCTACAAGTAAAATTTCAGGAGAAAAAAAGTACCCTCACATAAGTCATTCACTGCTGGTTTTATAGGTCAAAATTTATAGATAGGAAATATAGTAATTTTTAAGTACATTAAAATGTTATTTTTGCTGACAATTAAAAGTTTATTTGGAACATGAAAGTAAATATTAAATATAAAGACACATTACAAATGCAGCTTGAATTTTACTGTTAACAATCTAAACACTTACCTGAAGATTGGAAAGACAATTTAAATAAGAGTAGCCTATCAGTGTGTCTTTAGGTTAATTCTATTTACATGTGAAAGCTAAGATAATAAAAAGTCTAAATACTGAAAAATAAAAAGTAAGGTGATCTTATCTAGGATTTTATTAGTAGCTGGAAGTTAATTTCAATGATGTCTCTTTGAAACTCCTTTAAATTTTGCAATTTCATTTTCTCAAAATATTGTTTATCTTTAGAAAAAGCAATTACTCAACATTTTCATGATGAAGTTCACTGTGACACATGAACGACCACTCACTCAATTGTCTTCTAGAGACGTGGGTGAAGAATTTCAATAGATCTAGTGTCCTTTGCAATGTGTTGCATTACAATGTATCAGCCAAGATAAGAAGAGGCCAGGCATCCAGACTCCTGCTGCCCAATAATTACTTTATGACCCAAACCTGTGATGCAGCAAAGTAATTTTAACTACTATTTTTCAACTCCCATAGTTTTACTTTTGCCCTTATTTCCATTCTGAAGCATTCTTGCTATCTATTTACTCAAACATCCAAAGGTCAAAATAACTGAAAATTTCAATTATCGGGACACAAACAGTATTTTCTCCAATCTTTCACTGCATTTTTCCTCATCTGCCATTGTCAGATTAACAGACTGATAAACAAAGTCAATTTTTCTATTTGATTGGCTGCTTGTCCTGCACGTTCTCCTTTTCTTGTCTGCATTCCTGACCTTATCAAAGTTCTGACCTGCAGGTCAAGAAAGAGTCAGTCACCTGCTCATTTTTCTCTAAAAAGCTGGAAAACCAGTCTCTTCCAAATGGCCCATGCATGCAGGAGGTGAGTGAACCACATCTCTGTCCCTGAGAGGGCTTTTTGTGAGTTGCCAGTATAACTGAGAGGATATTACATTTGGCTAGCTGTTTTAACAGGCAGAAAGGCAAAGCAAAGTCTCTACAAATTCCTGGAGATAAGATTCTCAAATTCTCTATATACCCCATACATCATATATACATTGGATTATGACAGAACCACAGAACGGCCTGGGTTGGATGGGACCTCAAAGATCACCCAGTTCTAAATGCCCTGCTGTAGACAGAGACACCCAGGAGCAGGCTGCCCAGAGCCCCACCCAACCTGGCATTAAATATTTCCCCTTGTGGATGTGTGGGCAGCCACAACTTCTCTGGGCATTTTTACCTCTATATGGGGACCTCATCTGAGCCCTTCTCTAAAGAAGCCTCTCTCAGCAGCTGTGTAGACAGAATCCATCATCCTCAGACAGCTGATCTTAATGAATGCCATGGTACAACAGTCTTTATCACTCCTGGACATGTCTTAGAAGCAGCTCATCAATATAAAAATGAAGAACTTTAGTTTTAGCATCAGGACTGTTTACTTACCTTTTCCCACTACAATTACTTTGGTTCAGCCCTCCCACTTGGTTAAGTGCAGACCATGCAGTGAGACCAACATACGGTAAGGCAGCAGCTTCTGTGTGACTAAGACACTTTGGCTTAAAAGATACCTGAAATAAAAACATATCTAAGTCACACAGCAGCTCTCCTTTGTGACACTGAAATATTTAAAAAAGCTTTACTGAACTGCAGATTGTGTATTGCACATTTTCAGCCATCTTCAAATCTAGCAGGAGTACAAATCAATCCAAGCAGTAAGAAATAAAGTTACTTAGATAATGAAGAATGAATGCAGTCTTTACAACTTTGAGGTTTTGTTAGCCAGAGTTTTGAAAGTTTACCTCGTTTCCACTAGCTACCACAAACTCTGACAGAGTGCCTTGTTTCCACGGGGGAATTGCTGCCCACACCTAAAACCAAACACAAAAAAAAATATCAATTTTTGTAGCTTTGCACACAATTGTATGTACACAGAAGTGTCCTTTGTTAAAGAAATCTTTTGTCTAATTCACAGAATGTCTTCACTGTTTATCAGAAACCAGCTTATTTTACACCAAAAAAAAAAAAAAATCACAAAACTGACTAAATGAAGGACTGGAGGGCTATGTAAATAAATTGTACCATTGCATTGTGTGTATGACAGTTTTTCAACTCCCCCCAACTGACTCCCATGCCAGGAAAGCCCAAATTAGAGGGGTGAGGATGGTGCAGAATCAGGATTTGCTATGCTAAAACTGTGAAATGTGAAAGCAAACATTTCAGTGTTTGTGTGGGCACCCATGAAGTGCTTCTTGGCTTAAGCCAAAGCTCCTACTCCAACTTACTCGAGAAAAATAAAAACAAATCCCTTCTTGTTAGAATTCTACTTTCAATTAAAAACAAAGTGGCATTTTGAGTGTGCACTTACAAATAAACAAATTCCACTCTTGCTACTGCTGAAATGGACCAAAAACTAAAACACAGAAGGGAAATTAACTTGCAGAAGCAAGTCTCTGAAAGACCATGTTTTTCAGAGAAAAAATGAAGGGAAGAAAGTATTGTAGGAATTTACTGCCAGATTATTAAGACTGTCTCTTATTAAGAGTGCAATAGCATTAAAAAATAATTAAGAGGAGAATGAAAGCTGAACATCTCATACTATATTTTAACTATATGTTTAAAAAACAAATAATAAAATAAGAGATTGGTGGTATCACCTCATCTCCAGGTTTGAAATAAGACACACCCAGTCCACATTCCATAACAACACCAGAGACATCTCGACCAAGTGTTAGAGGAAATTCAGTCTCGACCGTTTTGAGTTTCAGGGGATCCCGCTTCATATTTAATGCAGTTGCACCATAACCACCTGCAAAACATGGAATCAACCACAACATACCACACAGAGTGTTCGTTTATTAATTGTGCAATTCTAATTAGAAAGCATTGTCTATACATAACATGCCTCGTTTCTGTTGTAACTGAAGCATGCAAAAATTCTGCAATATTTCATACTTTTACAGATTTTTAGAAATAAAGAGCAAGTGTAAAAAATAAAAAGGCCTATCTCCTAAGATGAGTAACCTGGACTTCTATTCAGTAAGCAACAGCCAAATGCTGTGAAGTCTCAGAATTAGCCATCTTATAATAGTGCTCGGTGTAAAAATAGCCTGCATTTGGGCCTGTATGCCCATTTAAGTGTTTGGACAAGTCTGCCTAGGGGCCCTATCATGCTAGAAAGTGTCTTAACAGGAATCCTCAGATAGAAAATGTCCCATCACCAAAAGCCCAACTATATTCAAAGATTTTTTAAAATTCATTTATTAGAGACCCAAAACACAAATTACAGCTCTGTCAGCGAGCTTCCTATTTGTTCTACTGAATCTGATTTGATATGCAAGCACTCTTACACAGGAAATAAAAGGTATTCTACTACCACAACTTCCTTCTTGTGTTTCAAACCCAGAAACTGGGAAAGCAAATCTGATTATGATTTTGAAATGTGTCAAATACAAAGAGCCGGGTAGTGAAAGAGGCAGATTTCCTGGGCGGGATGACAGCACGTCCCCAGATTCCAATTCAGGATGGGCATGGCAATGAACAACACGGTTTGCCTTAGGTCGCACATGTCGACTTGGCAGCAACTCGGACCTCCGGCCCCATTCGCCTCAAAGAGATGGGAAAATCCAGCATCACTTAGGGGGAATGCTGCTCCTTGGCCGGGTGTTTCTCGGTCGGGAGGGCAGCACCACAATCACTCAATTAAAAGTTCACCCTCGCAACACACACACGCACATTCTTGTCAGTGGCTTTTTGTATCGTTCTTCCCAGAGAACCTGAAAAAAGTGAAGTTTCCAAGAGGCTGCGGTTTTCCACAGGGCTCGGGGAAACACGTGTGTTGAGGCAGCCCTGGGCACTGCCGAGCCAGGTGTCCGCCGGGGCAGGACGGTGCCCTGGCACCCCTCGGGCCGCCGGGGCCGCTGGAGCCGCAGCCCCAGCACAGCCCCTGCCATCGGCCCCGGCTGCTCGGGCTCGGCACTTACTTCTCATGCTGAGGTCGATGGGGTTCAGGCTCGCAGCGTGAACCTTAATGATGACCTCGTTCGGGAAGTGTATGATGGGGAACATCATGTCCGTGGTGAAGCGCAGCACCTCGTTGCTGCCGTACCGGTCTATGACCCAGCTGGGCATGGCGATCCGTGCCCGCGGAGAGGTGCGGAGCCCGCGGGCCGCTGCCCGCCCGTTCGCCCAGCGCAGCGCCCGCCTGCCCGCCGCTCCCCACGACAGCATGGCCGGGGCAGCCGGGCCGCGCCGGGCCGGCCGCGGGATCGGGATCGGGATCGGGATTGGGATAAGGATCGGGATAAGGACTGGGACGGAGCCGGGTCGCTCCCGCACGCCTCAGCGCTCAGCCCCGGCGGCCCCGCAGCCAATGGGCGGCCGCCTTCTTGGCCGCCCTGCCAATGGTGCCGCGGGGTGTTGCAGCAAGATGGCGGCGCGCGGCTGCCGCGCCGGGGGAAGTGTCGGGGTGCCTCGGCGGGCGTGAGGAGGAGGCGGCGGCGGGCAGGGAGAGCCATGCTGCGCGCTTCTCTCCGACAGGTGAGTGGGGTCTGTCCGCCTGCCGGGGATGCCGAGGAGCGGGGCGGGTTCGCAAGGTGACCGGGGTCCCCTCGCGTCCCCCTCCCCGGGGCGGCCCGGGAGAGCGCTTCCTGTGGGCTCCTTCCCTCAGCGGGGATGGCGCTTTCTTCCCGTTCCGCCGCGGCGCGGCCTCTGTCAGCCGGGTGCCCTGAAAGACGGGCTGCGCTCTCAGGTGTCGGCGGCGTTGAAGGAAGGACGAGTCACTCCCACGGAGCTCTGCCAGCGATGCCTGGCCCTCATCAGAAGCACCAAGTTTCTGAATGCATACATTACCGTAGCGGAGGAGACCGCTTTGAAGCAAGCTGAAGAATCAGAGGAAAGATATAAAAGAGGTATGTTGGTTTGTAAGTAATGTTAGTCCTTAAAAAGCTGCTGTGGAGGAGCTGCCCATGTTAGACGAAGCACCCTTGCTTTTTAAAGGGGAGGTTTCGGCTTATTTGACTGTTGTGGGATGAGGCTCACGCTTGACGTTTCCGTGGGTGCTCGTGCATGTACACTTGGAACTCAGGAGAGAATTCAAAAATAAGAGGGAAAACCTGGACCAAACAAGGCAGTGCAGGTTAAATAGGCTCTGTGCCTCTTAGATAGCACTGCTGCTTGGTGTCTCCTGCTTCCTTTCCCTCAGCAGTTCATTTGGAATGTGTAGCCAACAGGTACCATGAATAGGCAAATGCAGAGATCATTCACAGGCCTCCAGACTGGGATAGGCAAACAGCTGGCATAGCCTGTCGAGTTTTTAATTAAGAAAGCAAATTTTAAAAAAGCTGCTTCATTAATTGCAGTTAGTAATTGGAGAACAGAACAGCTTTCAGTCCTATTATCTGCAGCATTTAGAAGATGGCCATCCTCATTTCCCTTTGTGTTTCAAGAAAGGCAGGAAAGGTAAGTTTTCATCCAGTAGAGTACGTGTTTTCCTTTCTGGGTGACATTTGCTGTCCTCTGGCAGCTTAATGAAATTGTCAGTCAGGTTTTTTTGCTTCCTGATGTAGGCCTTCTAGTTTTTGACTTGGCATTTTTGTTGTGGTGTTGTTTGTTGGTTCAGGGGTTTTTTTGATGGTGGAGAATAGATCACTTGGGAAAGATTTTCTCTGCTTCAGCAATTTTTCATATTTACTGTGTATGTCAGGTAGACAGTATTTGTGGCTCCCAGCCTAGTGATGGAGTGGATTTAGCAGCACCTGTGGCTGAAATAAGCACTGTGTGGTCACATTGGAAGAGGGATGCACTCCTTTGGGATAGCCAGCCTGGATGAAATCAGCTGCCTGTCTGGAGGGCTTTGACACGTTCACAGAGTTCTGCTCTGTGAGGCCAGGTCTGGTTTGAGCAGAGTGCTGAATGCTTGAGTTGGAATAGAATATGGTTCTTGAAAATGGAACAGACAACCATCAAATGCCAAGTAGAACGCAGTCTTGCTTCCAAAAACCACCAAAGGGACATATAAAATCAAAAGTAATTGATGAGGAACATTTTATATATATATGTGTGTATATATATATATATATCACATTTTGCTTTAATGTCTGTTGTTTTACAATCATTCCTAATGCAGGTCAGGCACTGGGCATTCTAGATGGAATTCCTATTGCTGTAAAAGACAACTTTAATACAGCTGGCATTGAGACAACATGTGCATCAAATATGCTAAAAGGTACAGTAAAGCTTTTCAAATAAAATCAGGTCTTTTGCTCTTTAGGGGGTTTATGGAGTGAAGTCTTCCAGAAACCCAAGTATTTTCAAAAAATGAGCTGGTGTCATTTGAGGAAATATATTTATCCAACTTCACTAGCCAAGTTCATCTGGTATTACAGATGGATCTTTTTCTTCTTCTAAGCACATTCTCTTTATTTATATTTGTATGCATTTAACAACAGTTATAATAAAAACCTATATACTACAATAAAGTGGATCCAAAATTCACATTTTCCTTCACATTGCTTTTACATCTAGAGGAAAGCAGTCAGTAGTGTCATGCTTAATGAAATCCAAAGACAGTCTCATTTTGTTGTTGTTGTTGTTCTGTTTATAATTGGTGATTTAAATAGTTTTTTCATATGGCTGTAGGAAAAGTAGACATTAATCCCAACATACAATTATGTTCTATAATGCTTTTAAGGCATTTTTTTGATTTCCTAAACTCATTGTTTCTATTAACAATTCATGAACGTTTTCAAGGCATTACACTGTTCTTATAGTAGAAGCAAAAGTAGGAAACATTTCTTATATCTGTTTTATTCTACAAAAGTAAATCTTTATATTAATCCTTGTGGAAGATAGCAGAAGTAAATTAGCAGACCTCTAATTTGATTGGTTTTTTCTAATAGCAGAAGAAACAAAATATTACTTCACTGTTGTAAAAATTGTTATATTACCTGAGGTGCTTTTCCTTAAAGCACATTCTCAGAACTGTTGTGATTGATTGCAATGAGTATTAGGAGTGCTATTCTTGTTCCTGATGAAAGTGGAGAAGCCCCTGTCATTATTCAGGGAGTGAATTGGTTACTACCTGAGGTCCCTTGTCACTAGTCATAGTTCTCATGCTAGGTTATGTAAGGTCTGAGTGGTAATGACAGCGTCAAAATGTTCAGAGTAGCTACTTGTAAAAGTAATCTGTGTCTCACCAGTTGCTCTTAATTGTTCTGATTGTTTTCAGGTTATATTTCTCCTTACAATGCTACAGTAGTTCAGAAATTACTGGATCAGGGAGCTGTGCTTTTAGGTAAAACAAACCTGGATGAATTTGCAATGGGGTGAGTGATGTTTATTATTTTTAATGTGTTGATTTTACATAAAATAGCAGACATACCATCTGTTCCAATCTGCCTGTAATCCTTAACTCCTGTTTCTGTGAGGTGAGACAACAGTGAATACTTACTGGAAGGGTACACAGAGCTGCATGAACTTCTCCCTGAGTGTTTATAGTGTTGTGTAAATGACACAGACGCTGAGTTTTGTGAACACAGTGTTCAAATGTAGCTGTGCTTGAGAGGCCGGAAGCAGTCCAGCTTTTGCAGAAGGCTGAGGACAAGTGGCCTTCTTGTAGATTCAGTAGTGTGTTAATAGAATTGGTTACAACACAGTTAATAGCTGCCTTTTCCTCTCTCCTGGTGGCTTTTTGCCCTTATGTAATTGTTGTCATGCCCCCAATGGCAGTGTCTGCCTTTGCCAGTCGGCCACTGGGGTAATTTATATGGGTACTCCCTGACTTGCTGCACACAGGCTAATCAAGAGCAAGGCTTTTAAGTTGCCTGAGCTAATGTTGGTGACTTTTTGTCAGGAGTACATTGAAAAATGTTCCTACAATTTGATTCTTCCACAAATCAGTGAAGGCAGCCAAGCTGTAGCAGAAAAGAGCATTGGGCTTAGGGATTGGAATTACTGCTGGGTTTGGAAGGGATCTCTAGGACTTTAGCTACCTGTGAAAAACAGTAAATGCTGTATTTTGGTTTTATTATACTTAAACCAAAGTCCAAGATTTGGTTGGAAATTCACATGGATGGGCTGGAAATACTTCGATAGTATTGTTTGGAATAAAGTAATTTTTGTGTAAAAAAGCTATTCCTCAGAGGAAGAACAGGCAAAAAGCTTGGGAAAAACCTGATAATGCAGTATTACAACTGGTCTAAGTTCATTAAAGCACAGGATTCTCCTAAAAAGCTTATCCCAATACTAGCTTCTCATTCTGTGTGTTTGCAAGATCTCTCGATCAAGGAGCAGATCCAGCTCTGATGTCTCAATAAGGTTGGTTTTCAACTGCTGTCAGCTGCCTGTTCTGTCTGATGATTTAGCTGGTAACACTGGCACCTTGCAGTCAGGGGAAGCGTGGGGTAGAGAGCCTTAGGAAGGAGGGAAGTACTCCCTGCCTCTGCTTCTGGTGTCAGCTCACACTTAGGTGACACAAGCTGACTGAAACCAGTTTCTGAGAAGCCAGTCAGGCATTCTGAACCAGTGAACTGTGGCCTGCGCAGAGCGGTACAGGGTGAATAATAGTGTGGCATTTCAGAGAAATGAGTGTTCCTGGTATTGTGGAGCTTTTTCTCCACCTCTAGCAGCACGTTTTTCTTCACGGCAGTGATCTTGCATCAAATGCAGGGCTGGAAAAACAGGATACCTTGGTTTTGAAAGAGATGTATTCCTGTACTTTTACAAAGCTTAAATCAGTTTTATGTCTTTGTGACTCTGTTCGTTTCAGTGGCATTAATAGAAGTTAGAAAGAGGTACCAGTTCAGGTTGTGTCAGAAACTGATGAACAGCTATAAATTTTACAGTTTGTATGTAATGTAGAAGTTGACTGCAAAAGGATTTACGTACACCAGTCTTCTTGTGTTGGAATTGAATTTACAAAGATCATGAGGAATTGGATTTAAAAAATTAAATTGGTGAATACAGTGTGTCATTTGTCACTTCTGTCTGTATTTGTCCTTTCTGACTACCTTAGATCTGGAAGTACAGATGGAATATTTGGACCAGTCAGAAATCCCTGGAGTTATTCACAGCAGTACAAGGAAAAGTCTGTCCCAAAATCCCATTCTGAAGACAAAGAGTCTAACTGGGTAATAACAGGAGGGAGCTCAGGAGGCAGCGCAGCTGCTGTGTCATCTTTCACATGTTTTGCGTAAGAGGATTTTAAAATTGTGTTTCTCTAAGTGTCTCAAAATATGTTGGAATGTTTTAATTTTTTAAATTTCTCATAAGCTAGTATGAAATAGGAGGGTTATTGGCACTGGCAGGCAAAAATTTATTTCAGCATCTCTAGGTTATTCGTGGCATGTCATGAAGCCAGAATTAATCCATGCAGGCCAATTTAGATTTACTAATTTCAGGCATTATTCAGTGGTATGACCACTTTGCACTGCGTGAAATAAAATTATGAGGGCAGTAAAGGAGTCACAGTTTTATTCTTATTCCCACATTATCACTTAAAAAGGCTTTTGGGGTTTGTGACACAACCTCTTCCTCACTAATTGCATTACACATATAGACACTGAAAATGTAACTCAGCAAATAAGGAGTTAATTACTTAATTTGTAACAGTATAATAATCTTTCCTCCGCTCCTTTGTTTTTATAGCATAGTTATGTAATAGTATATGAGATTTGGGACCTAAAAGCTTTCAAATACCTTATTTAATAAAAGAGTACAGAGTACTTACTACACAGATACTTACAGACTTCCCTGTTTTTAGGTTAGAAGACAGTTTTTGTGTTGGGGTTTTTTTTTAGGCAAGTGTGTGTTTATGGTTGTTTGGAGTTTTTTTCCTAAAGGAATTTAAACAAGCTGGATTTTTTAATAGTAATTATTAACTGTATGGAATAGCAACACACTATTTAGCAAATCAGTTGTCTATACTATCTTCCACATCTGACTGTTAAAACTGATCACAAACCTTTAGACCTTGCAGTTGATGTGATTTTTAGAGCTACATGTTGGAGCATGTTTTGTAGAAGATTATTTCAATTGTGCTCTTAATTGGAAGGTGTTTAAAAATGCTCTTGAGTTACTTTATCCTTGTTTGCCCATAGACTACATTACAAGCATCTATTTTGTTGTTAAAATATTCTTGCTAATGTCAATTACAACTTTTTAAATTACTTTTTAAAATTATATATCTCTTAATCTCCTTACCCTTTACTGGGATGTAATCTACTCAACATTTTAATACTGTTGAAATTGAACTCTGTGCAGCCATTCCCAAGGACTGCTGGTGCTCATCCTGAGCCAGAATGAGCTGATCCTGAGAGGGTCTGGCACCTTAATTCTTATCTTGCTGGGCTCCCATTTTGCACTGCTCAGCACACTGTCAGATCAGGGAGATTTTTTGTCCAGGTATTTTATTGCATATAACCTATTGTATATCCATCCTATTAGTGTCTTTCAAGCACCAGGAATGCTGCCAGTCTTTACATTTTCAGTTTGAGATTTGGATGTCCAAAAAATGCTAGAAAATTGAGGATGTTTTACATCAACACAAAGGCTTTGAAGAAAATTCCACTTCAGGAAAGTCAGTTGAATTGGTTCAGCCATCTCAAAAAAAAAATAGCTATGGGAAAAGTCATAAACTCACTTCAATAAAAATTATACCTGTTTCTGAAGTTTAAATTGATTTTGGCAAAGATCTGAATGAAAACTGCTTTATCTTTTTAATGCTGCTTGAGTTAAATTTATTAAAAACAAGAGAACAGCATGTTTAATTGTAATACAGTTTTTGAAATAAAAATTTCAGTTTAGAAACAACAAGGATACCTGTGGATAAAAAAAAGGAATTCAACATAATACTAATAATAACATACTGTGTTTTAATTGTACCTAAGCTACTGTAAACTGGGAATTCTAATCAATCTTTGTAGATTTGGAAACAGGAAAAACATCTTTACAAGTATGCCCTCTTGTTTGGGGCAAGAAGTGTCACTCTTCATTTTTATCCTGGAAAATGCTGATTCATGGTGCATTGGCTACCCAATAAGATATCAGTGTTGAAATTGTTCCCTAAATCACATGAGATGTATCAGTTGGAGTCCATAGTATTGGAACAGACCACAGTATTGGAACAGAGAAGGCAGAAGAAGATATTTAGGGCCATTTTCAGGTGGTCTGAATTCTACCTATTTGCCTCTGCTTTGTGATGAGAACTGGACTCTCCTAATGGCATATTCAGAGACCCTAAGAAAAATCAGAGAACAAATGAAAAATAGACACAGAGAGGACACTGGACTTTAGACTGTGTGATTATGACTTTCTGAGCGGGAAGAATTCACAGAGTTTTAAATCCATGCATCTTAAAGCCACACATTCTTATGATTTGGAAATGTTCTGAATTGCCTTACTAATGATGATCCTTTTGAAACCATAGAGCCTTAGGGTCAGACACAGGAGGATCTACCCGAAACCCTGCTGCTCACTGTGGTGTTGTAGGTTTAAAGCCAACATATGGACTGATCTCTCGCCATGGTCTCATTCCTCTAGTGAACTCCATGGATGTGCCAGGAATCCTAACCAGATGTGTGGATGATGCAGCAGTTTTGTTAGGTATACTATGTCATACATCTTTGTTTACAACATTTCCTCAAAATAAACTGAATTCTGACTAACTAATGTATGTTTTCCTGGTCTTCACGTCATGTCGTATTTCAGGTTCACTTGCTGGACATGATCCTAAGGACTCTACCACAATTCAAGATGACTTTAAGCCATTTGAACTACCTAATTTGACTGATGTCAGCAAGCTTTCAATAGGAATTCCAAAGGTAACATTTAAATCCTGTTAACAATTATGGACAGGAAGAACAAATAAAAGACACGTAACAAAAAAATATTTGAGTCTTGCCCACCACCTCCCAGTCTCCCATGATTTGAAACAGTGAAGACAGTAAAAGCAACTCCTGGAAAAGAACGGTGTGTGCTTGCTCTGTTGCACGTCCAGGCAATTTGGAGTAAACTTACACTAATACGTCATCTAAAACATGTCATTGTCGTGGGAAACACTGTCAGGAACTTCAGGGGAAATGGGGAACTTCACTTCTTGGTTCTCTCTGTTGCTCTATCAGTAGTCCACTCTGTAACCTCAAACAAGTTGCTCTTGGTGCCTTCTTATGCCATGAGCTTGGTACTGGTTTGTGCAGAGCTTTGAGATACTTGCCTAGATGGCACTGTGTTAATACAGAGCAGGATTTTAAAGGCAACAGAATGGCACAATGAGCTGTGATTTGCAGAATCCTATTAAGAACTGAAAGACATCTGTAATTTGGCATCTGATGTATGCAATTCAATCATGTTTGTAACTGTAAGAGTACTTGAAATTTAGGAACAAAATTTGGGACTTCAGCCTATTTTTAATTTAATAAAGGCTCTGCCTTCAAAGAGACAATGTGAATAACATTTATTAATTGGATTCTCAATATTGGAACCTGAGCTAGAACAGACATACCAAAAGCTTTATTTTTGGTAAACAGAGATGTCCACTGACCAGTTATTCACAATCTGTAAAATGGAAAAATTACATGCCTAGAAAATGGATCAGCTGCATACTGTTTAAATCTTGATAAATCTAAAATGGTTATACTGGTTAATTTTTCCTAACCTTTGGGTAGTTTTTTCTACTGCTACAGGTTATTCTAAATAGATACATGCATACATTAAACATAGGTCATAGCTCAGAAATCAGACAGTATTATGACCCTGATATTATGGGTTAGAACTAGAGCAAGTATCTTCAAAAATAGGGAATTCTAATAGAATGTCTATAATTTGTCTGTGAAATAGGAATGTAGCTAATCTAAGTCTTCTCCCAGCCCCTTGATTGTAGTTCTTCTTTGGTAGGTGGTTTTATTTGTTTCACCAAGGTGTGCCAGTTGGCACTGATAACGCTGTGGCCATTTCTTTTTATCTTTCCTGCTTGCAGCAGCCCTAGTTTTAGGATTTAGACCTGAAGAATTTCTACCCATGATTGCAGAGCAGTACAGTATACAGATAAATAAGGGGATAACTGGGCAATTACTCCTTCAGAAGAAACTGCTGAAATTCCATGATCTGTGGTACATAGGTACATGGGTTTATCCTACTGAGATGAACATAATACTCTTAAAAAGACAGAATCCTGTTAATTTAATACTCTTTGATTGTATAGGATTTAGTAGATGCAAAAAGCTTTAATAAGTACTTTAAATCATATAGTCATGAGATAATGGTTTCAGTGTATTTTTACCAAGGAGTATTTGTGTTTTGGTTGCTACATAGAAGTAAACCAGTGTGTAAAATAACTCCTCTTCTTGTTTTTCCTCTAAGGAATATCATGCACCAGGGCTGTCTAGTGAAATTCTGGCTCTCTGGTCAAAGGCTGCTGACCTGTTCAAGAATGCAGGTGCTAAAGTGGTTGAAGTGAGCCTACCACACACTCGTTACTCAATTGTCTGCTATCATGTGCTGTGCACAGCAGAAGTGGCATCAAATATGGCCAGGTTTGATGGACTGGAATATGGTAAGGCCTTTGAAAAAAACTTTTTCTCAGACAGTAGAAACATTGCTGGATGCCATGTAAAAGTGTTAGTTTTCATAGATTTTCTTTTCATAGTTGGATGATTGATAGTGTTTCTCCAAGATAAAATGTAGTAAAAAAACCTTGTGCAGATAAAAATGTGAAATAAATACATAATATATTTCACTACTAGGCCTATCAGTGTCTGGGCTCAAAATCTAGTTTAGTATTTCCATAATGAAACAGAAATATGTTTTGTTGTTTTTCCAGAATAGTAGCATGTCAAACTGCAGCAAACAGTGACCTATTGTACTGCTATGACGTTATTAAATCTTAAGGATTACAGGAAGCATTGATACCCAAAATGCCCTTTCAGGACATCGTTCTGACATGAAGGATTCCACCGAAAGTATGTACGCTGCAACACGGCGAGAAGGCTTCAATGATGTCGTAAGAGGAAGGATTCTCTCAGGAAACTACTTCTTGTTGAAACAGTAAGCAGAACTTCTTGAAATTCAGCTTTTCCAGGTTACAGAATTTTTGAGCAAATGATGATTACTTGTTCATCATGACATGAAAAAGAAATTGCCCTTACACTACTGGCTGTTTGTATTTTTATTATTGCTTTAGCTCTATAATGCCTAGTGAACTGTTAATAATGAATCAAAATATTTTCCCTGAGTCTTAGCAGTGAGCATCCTAAATTAAATAAGTAGAACAACTTAGTGATATTTATTTTCCCCTACCAGAGCATTATTGGCATCCATTAGTTAAATTAGGCAGAAATCTACCCTATGGTATGACATTGAAATCATACTGAAGTCTTTACTGTCCTGGTGTTAGAAGTTCTGCAGCTGTTAATCTCATTAAAACTGCATAGAAAAACTGCTGGTACATTGTAGTGAGGTCTTCTCGAGAAAGCCAGAGACATAGCAATTAAATTAACTGCAGCTCTCTGTACAGAGAAGGAGAAGCATTGGCACAAGTACTGAACTGAAGTCCTTACAGAAGTCAGGGTTTTATCCAGCTCACGTAGAGAAGCTAGTGCATAGATCAATTTTACATTTTTAATTTTCAATCCTTATCCAGCAGTCCTAATTTATGTTAGTAAAAGTGCAGTTTTTCTTTGTCTGGGTTTGTTCAGATACTAACAAAAATATTAGGCATGTAATCAGTCTCTGTAGTGCACTTGCTTTGAAAGAGCTCTGTCAGCAAGAGTATTCATCAGATGTGACTTCTGATTGCTCTCAGAGACAGGAATGTTGTCAGTCAGTCTGTAACAACCAGCTTTCATGGAATGCTGATACTCCTGCCAAGTGTGTTCCCTCTGCTTACTGCCCAGATCAGCTTTCCTAAGGCTGCTTTAAAATTCACATTGTTAACTCTTCTGTGAAGGAATACACAATTAGCTTCCACCGAGATGGAACAGGAGAGTTGTGTTCCTGTTCCACAGTAAATTACTCTTGAAGAGTATTGAATGTAGAGAGAATACTCTTGAATGCAGAGCATTCCTGTCCTCCTGCAGATCAACACTACCACTCAAACTGGAGTTGTCTGCAAACTTGGCGAGGGAGGACTCGATCCCTTTGTCCATGCCATCTCTAAAGATGTAAAACAGAACTTCCTGAACAATCACCTAGTCATTTTAAAACTTCGAAAAGCAAGAGAAAAATAAGCTGTGAAAGGCAGTATTTGCAGGAGACACAGATGGGTTTTCTCTACCACTTTTTCTATGAATGCTTTCTGAACTGTGCCCTCTGCAGAGTGATCTGGGCAGGCTGGGCTGAGGCCAGTTGTGTGAGGCTCTACAGGGCCAGATCCTGCACTTGGGTCGCAACAACTGCAAGCAGCGCTACAGGCTGGGGAAGAGTGGCTGGAAAGCTGCCCAGGGGAAAGGACCTGGGGGTGCTGGTCAACAGCAGCTGAACATGAGTCAGCTGTGCCCAGGTGGCCAAGAAGGACACTGGCATCCTGGCCTGTATCAGCAGCAGTGTGGCCAGCAGCACAAAGGCAGGGATTGTCCCCCAGTACTCAGCATTGGTGAGGCCATGCCTCAAATCCTCTGTTCAGTCTTGGGCCCCTCACAACAAGAAGGATATTGAGATGCCAGCGTGTGTCTAGAGAAGGACATGGAGCTGGTGAAAGGTCTGGAGCACAAGTCTTACAAGGAGTGGCTGAGGTAGATGGGGATGTTTAGCCTGGAGGAGAGACCTTATCACTCTCACTACAACTACGTGAGATGGGAGTCAGTATCTTCTCCCAGATAACAAGTGATAGGAGAAGAGGAAACAGCTTTATGTTGTACCCTGTGAGGTTTACATTGGATATTGGGAAAAATGTCTTCACTGTAAGGTTATCAAGCATTGGAACAGACTGTCAAGGGAAGTGGTGAATTCTCCATCCCTGGAGGTATTTAAAAGACACGTAGATGTGGCACTTAGGGACTTTCTGAAGTCAACAGCTAGGTTGATTTCTGAAGTGATTGTAGGAAAAGGTCTAATTCCCATTATATAACTTACTAACTTGAATCCACTATTTTTTGATTATAACCATTTTCATTGCTGTTTCTTGGAATCTTAAATCTTTAGATTACTCCAACAAAGTAATTTTATGCAGTTGCAGTTGTTTTATCTGTAAACACTCTGGCATGTAGCCGTTGGTAATACACCACTCCATTTTTCTTTCACTTTACTTTTTTTTTTGTTTCCAAATAACTGAGGGTTTAGAGGACAGCTTAGATGACAAGTTTAGATGAGTTTAGATGACAGTGAACACTGAAGCTCCATGTTGAATATTTACCAGGTCTGCATGTGAAGTTGAAAGGAACGATAGACATAAAGTTGACGAGCGTGTTTCTGCTTTAGAGCTGTGTAAAGACAGAAAGCCATAGACCACATGTTTACATGAGGAGGGGAAAAAAAGGTAAAGATAAGGTCTTTATAGTATTCTGTGGAGAAGTATACTACAACCACATACATAGTTTTAAATCCATTTGGAGTTCTCCACAGATGATGGGACTTTTTCATATGCTTCAAGTATCTTGCTGGATTGAATGCTAAATGGCTAATTCCTATTTTTCAGACCTGTGTAGTTCCGTGTTTTCTAGACTTTGCTGTGCTGCGCTAGAGTGAAATTAGGTTAGATAGATACTGGCTTTTCACACAGAGAGTGGTTGAGCACTGGAACAGACTCCCCTGGGAAGTGGTCACAGCACCAAGCCAATGTGAGTTGTGCTCTCAGGCACATTGTGTTGTTCTTGGGGTGTCCTGCACAGGGCCAGGAGTTGGACTCCATTACCTTGATAGGTCCCTTCCAACTCAGCCTTTTTCATGGTTCCCTGAAATTCAATACACAGTTTAGTTTCGAAATGGTCACAGAAGTGTTGTTTTGATTTTTAGTTAATTATTGTAAAGTAGGGTTTTGTTTTCCCTTCACCTTTCTTCGGCTGTATGCCCTCATTTCTTCCTTCTCTGACAGCTCTTCTGCTATGAGAGCATAAACACATGTGAGGTGACTAAGCTTCCAGTGTGAGTCAAAATTTTATCCAAAAGGATTACTGGGCTTGTCTTTCCCACAGTAACTAAGAAATAAAGTTCTGTATTTTGGCAATTAAAGTGTCAGGCCTTTATGTCCCTATTCCTTTCTAGGAACTATGAGAAGTACTTTGTCAAGGCACAGAAAGTGAGACGTCTCATTGCCAATGACTTTGTGAAGGTTTTCAGGAGCGGTGTTGACATTTTACTCACTCCCACCACCCTGAGTGATGCAGCACCGTACACGGAATTCATCCAAGAAGACAACAGGACCCGCAGCGCTCAAGATGACATCCTGACACAGGCTGCAAACATGGCTGGTGAGTAGGGACAGTAGGAACTCAACTATGTTTTCCCCTGCCTAGTCATTTTAAATGTCCAGTCCCTTTAGGTATTTAACTCTCTCTTTAGAATCAAGATATTTCACCTCTATGTTGAAAGTCTTATGGTGGTAACTGGGTCTAATGACAGTTTATTAAACGCTTGAAAATGTAAGACTAGATTTTAAAGTAGGGCACCTTGGAGCTGAGTGTGGGCTGCAGGTAACATGAATCTGTTCCAGAGACAGAAATCTCTTTCTAAGGAGAGCTGATTATCTTTTTCAGAGGATACTGACCTCTTAAATCTCTCTGATTAATTTCTTGTGATATGTAGCATTCACTTTGTTGAATCAAATTATTTTAGCTAGTCTTTTTTCTCTATATATTTTTTTTCTGGTTCTCTTAAAATTGATACAAAAATTACTCTAAGGTTTAATAGTAAGTTGTTGCATGTGTATTTTTTTTCTTTCAGGACTGCCAGCCATAAATGTTCCTACAGCTCTTTCAGAGAGAGGCTTGCCAGTTGGGCTTCAGTTCATTGGACGTTCATTCCAGGAGAAGCAGCTTCTCACTGTAGCCAAATGGTTTGAAAAACAAGTACAATTCCCAGTGATTCAACTAGAAGAAGTAAAGAGGCACGACAATGATGTTTTTCAGCATCAGAAATCTGCTTCTATTTCATAGCCTGGGACTTGCTAGTCAGCTAGAGCAAGAAAGCTGTGGAGATGGTCAAGAAATTAATTTCTGCAGTTGTCTTTTGCAGAAGTAATAATCGGTTTTAAGAAGACGTTACGCAGTAATGCGCGATGGAATCACGACAGCTTGTTACGGTGTAATTAAGGCAAAGTGAATCATTAAGTAAACATTACCATGTTATTAAGAACCATTTACTGATATTAAAAACACCAAGTTGAAATTGTGTATGTTGTGCCTATGAAGCTGATTGTTTAATCCCCAGAGAGTGTGTAAGGTATCTGAGCAATTAAAGAACTAACCTGAACTTCCATGTGAAAACTTCATAGTTGCCAAAGGGCTTGGTTTCCTTCTGGAGTGTAGACTTCTGTAATGACAGAAACCAGACAAGCTCAGTTGGAGCAAAGGTATCAAGGTTCTGTTCACTAAGAGTTAAATACAAAAGGAAACAAGGGAGTAGCATAGAACTGTAGAATCCTTCAGATTAGAAAAGACTTGAGATCATTAAGTCTAACCCAGCACTACAAAGTTCACCACTCTTTCGTATTCCTAATGCCACGTCTATACGTCTGTGATGCTTATTAAGGTCAGTGTAAGAAAGCTAAATCACACCTGCATTTAGATCCCTGTTGTATCAAAATTCAAGATGTGAAAATGTTAGTTCATTTTAAAAACCAAAAATATTCCCTACTTCTAGCTAACTTGTGCAGGAGGTGAAAATAACCTCTGGGTTTACAGATCATGCAGATTACTCTGGTTATATCTGTGTAAGAATGATGAATTCCAGATATCTTCTGGGGTAAGTTGTGTAGTAGTAGTATTTGAGTAGTTATTTTCTTCTTCTTTTGTCACTGTTCTTTATAAACAACACTTTAACATCTCTTTCTTAGTAAGTATTTCTCAGTGTGACTCCCTGTAGGAATAATGCC
This sequence comes from Dicaeum eximium, assembly GCA_013396995.1. Classification (NCBI taxonomy): domain Eukaryota; kingdom Metazoa; phylum Chordata; class Aves; order Passeriformes; family Dicaeidae; genus Dicaeum; species Dicaeum eximium. The sequence continues at coordinate 1,811,453 of VWZP01008818.1, read as the reverse complement.
ATCTATTCCTTCATGGACAGTCATTCAGCACAATAGTAATTCAAATGACTTTCCAAACCATCATCTTGTAGACTGGAAGACTTACTAAACAACTATTAACCCGTTTCAAATATTGCAGTTTCCACTTCTTAATAGTTAAAAACATGAAGGATGAAGTTTATAGATGTTTTGCATCAGATTCACTTTCAATCATAGTCTACAGCATGCAGAGATGTAAAAGGTATTGAGGGAGGAAAAGTACTGAGGTGGAATCTCCTATGGAAACGTAAAGAATCTTCCTGAATTATATATTGTCATATACCGTATTGTCACCCATATTAAAAAGAAAACCTTATTTCTAAAAATTGCAGATGAATTGGTGAATTTTCCGTATGCCAAAGTGAGCGTTTTCAGTACCTTTCCCACACAATTAAAATGGTACACAACTAAAATCTCCACATTTAAAAGGTAAACTATATTTTTTAAACTAAAATTCAAGGAACAAAATTTTAAACTAAAAATCTATTTGCAGCCTCACTCTATCTAACTTTTTACATAGAACAGTTTTTATGGAACTTGCTTTTTCTACTAGTGGGTGATGAGGAATTGAGAATCCTAATAAAATATTTTCACTACTGTCTTGTTCAGTAATTTAGGTGTGCTGTTACCATGCAGATGTGTCTCTACAGTGGCTTGCTGACCAGAGCTCCCAGTGAGGTTATCCAAGTTGCTGTACCTGGATATATACTTAAAATAGTTGCTCTTTGATGTCCACATCCCAAACCCAGACCTACCACTTGCTGTTTCTGAAAGTAAAGTTCAGTGTCTTTGGCCCAGAGCTCGGGATAAAATCCTGGCTATGCAGAGCATTCCTGGAGAGACATGAAGCACCTTGAAGTGTTGCAGAAGAGAACAAGCTGAGGACTGTGCTTTCCCTTGGAAATTAATTCTGGACTGACTTCTTACCTGCCAGAAGATCACTGCTTACGCTTGGCAATCTTTCTCTTAAAACTTCCTCTGATGTAAAGAGGTACCTGATGGGAAAACTGGATCGAGGCATAGATCCCTACTCCATGCTTCCCAAGCAGGCAGAGGAGGGGTAGGTGGAGGGTCCCTGTATCTGCACTACCTTTTCCTGAAGTGGGGCTCCAGTTCCAGTCTGCAGAACCCTCTAAAGGAGCATTCAGAAGATCACAGCAATGACCTGCTCTGACACGGGTCCTTCAGAGTTTCTGCTGCTGGCAGATTTCTGAGCGTAGAATGGCTGTGTGGGGAAATACACAGTGGGGAGGTACCAACCAGACCCCCACTCTGCCTGGCATTGTAACTGTATGTTAGCAGTTGAAGTAACAATTGTAGAGACTTAAAACAAGCTCCTGGGTGGATTCTTAAATTTCTGGGCTATCAGATTCACAGCAGCCCCAACAAGATTTCTGTCCTCCTCCCACTCCTAGCTGGTTTGCATTTTTGGGGACCATATGCCTATATGCTCTTTCTGCCTTCTTTCTGAAGCTGGAATTTCATAAACCAGAGGTAAGAACTTAAGAACCAGTTTGGTCAAGCTGCTAGAGGATGTAAGCAAGAGTTCCTTACACTGCAGGAGAATAGCTAAGAGACCTCTGCTGTCTTCATATTAGAAAAACTGGTAGTTGACTCTGGAGCCCTCAGCAGTTCCCAAAGGAGCTTAACACCCCAGCCTACCAACAGGTATTGTGGTTGTGAGCAGAGCTTTGTGCAACTGCTCCCAGTGCCAAGTCACAGCTCCAGAGTTATGAACAGAAAAATTACCATGCCAGATAATTAGACTCTCAAAACCCCTTGTTACAGAAGCACAGGAATTCCAATGAGCAGGAACGTCTGGAGGTAAAAAAATAAAAGAAAAAAGGAAAACCCCAAAACCCTGCCTATGCAAACATTTTGTACAGCTGTCTTGAAAAACAATTCACTGAAATAATAGAGTTGGAAGTTTCATGGCATTGCAGCACGGTCACAGTGGGAGGTAGGTGTAACCTTAGCACACATTGAGCCCAGATAATTCCAGTGTTTCCTGAAAGAAACAAAAGCTAGAGCTTTAGCAAACAAGCAATCTGGGTTTTGGTGCAAATTGTTTTTTCTTCAGGTAATGAGAACTTGTAAGGACATTGTATTGTAGAAAAGCTTTTTTTGAGATGAAAATTGTTAAGAGGTTTGCTTAAGATGTTTTTAAATACAATTGCCATCTGATATTGCGCTTAATGCAGTTTCCACATACGAGTTTTTCCCTCACCCTCTTTAAGAGCACTCATATAAAGGAGAAATTCAAAGAAAAATTTAACCTGAGTGCTGCTCCTTCTCTGTTCCTGCATTTCTAGTTTCCAAGTATCATGCACTTAACAGCAACCACAAATTCATTATAACTTCCAAAGTGCTAGTCATTTCTCCACGAGTTTTATGATTCACCCAGAAACTAATCTGTGGAAAGCTGCAATAGGGAATGGGCTTTGTACCCTACCTGGGGAATCCCACAGGCCTCCCCCTCAGCTCTGCCCCCCAGAATACTGAGAGCAGTACCGCTGGACTCGCATACAGATGGCCAGCTGAAAAGGGAGAAAGAGGTGTGCACAGCATGCCTAAAAATCTCAGCTGGAGTTACATGGCAGTCGGACTTCATGTTAAATTGATGCTCGCAATGCCACCAGAGAGAGCACAGAAATAAGCAAAAAAGCCAGAGGAACAAAAAAGATTTATCTAAGTTTGTTATTTTTCCATCTGACTCTCAAATAAAAAAGAAGATATCCAGTTACAGGAATGTTAGAGAGGGGCAACAAATGAACAACACAATGTTCTTAATTAGCTCACCACACCTACTGTTGACTAAAGTCCAGATGCAATTAAGTGATTCCAAGCTAACCTTTCTTTGTAAGCATAAGAAAGGTGTTTTTCCCATCCAGGACAGGCATCCTCATGTACTAGCTGTTGAACTGCAGTGAAAGGTGTCTAGCTCAGGGGTGCAGGGCATTCAGGGAAAGCAGCAGGAATGCAGCCAGGGCACTTTGCCATGTCCTGTGCCATTTTACAGCCCGGGCTATGGTCCGATACCCACACTGTAAGGGTGAAAGCACTGTAGAGAGTCACAAACCAAGTCTGCAGCACAATATGTGATGCAATGGCCTTCAAAGAGCTGGAAATTTAATCTTTTTCAGCTGAAGAGGCTCTTCTTGTATGTCACTGTGTGTGACAGCCAGCAGTGAAAGGATTTGTGTGTCCCGCCTTGCTGCACTGATAGTGACACATGGTGCACAGGGCACTGTCATGTGTGCTAGATCAGACACCTGGGGCAAAACGGGGACTCCTCGGCTACAGGCCCCTTTCAGGATCCCCAGGTGCATTGTGGTGGAGAGGAAAGGCAGGGGACAGACTGTCTGAAAGGCTGCTGCAGGAAGGTGTGAGATAAGGGCAGGAACAGAGGCAGTAGGTGGTCAGTACTGGCTGGCAGCAACTGGGCACTTGCCTGCACTGTACCGTGACCTGGCACAACTGCTGGGCTGCAGCTGCTGTCTGCCAGCACCACTCCCAAGGAGAGACAAGCTCCTGCCCTGCAGTGTGTGCAGGAAAAGCAGTAGGCACTTCATTGTCCCACCCAGAAGGGGACATTTCAGCTTGGGAAGTGACACTGAGAAGCACAGAAACGTTGTCTAGGCAAGTTGAGAAACATCAGGAGGTAGAAATCACACAAAAGAGGGAAAGGATTAAGTGTGATAAAAGCTGATAACACATTCAAGTAGGCAGACTTGTGAGAGGAAGATTGAAGAGATAAAGGACATGGAGATGAAGAAGCACATATAATCTCAAAATATTCTCCGTTGGAAAGGACCCACAAAGCTCATCAGAAGTGTTCTGGTGAAGGAGGGGCCCTGACTTCATGTTCCTAAGTTGAAATCTTCGAAGGTGGGTATCTTTTATATATTGTACCTCTCTGAACAGAGAGGCAGCTTAATTTAGTCCAAGACCAGAGTGTTAAAGACTTGCATTCACCAGCTTTTATTGCCAAGGTGTTACTCAGGCACATATACTGTCTGACACAGACACACAAAATACAAAGATCAAAACATGTTATTGACAATGTATTTCAGGAAACCTAGGAACACACTGCAAAAGGGACCCTGTGGGCTTGATTTCTCTGCATAGGTAATGATTTTATACAGTCATCTCCATTATTAAAATCTAACAAGTATTTTTGGTTTCTTTCTCCTATTAATATTCAAGAGCCTTTTGTTTAGAAACTTAAATCACAGCCAAGCCACACACACCTATTTACTCAAGGCAATATTGGATTTTTTGTTTAAATACGCCTTCTCACTTGATGTGTTTAATTCAATCTTGTATTTATAGAGCTCAGTTACATTCTTCCTTAGCCTTTATTCTTCTAGAACAGTTTACTCCTGTATATTAGAGTGCCCTGTGCTAATCCCTGTAGCCATCTACTGCACCTGCTGAATCCATGTCTTCCAACATAGGTGACAAGTATTGTAAAGGCAATTCCAGGTGCAGGTTTATGGGCACAACAGCATTAATATTTCCCTGCCATTCCTGAACTTTTTTTCTCCAGGACACTCTGAAATCACTTGTCCTTTACTCAGCCACATTACACCATACTGTAGCTCAGAGCCAATCTATGATTAACCAGTGCACTCAGGTCTTGCTCTGCCTCTGTTGCTTTCAGTGGATAACTACTTCCTATATGAACTGGGAGCTCATTATTAAGCTTCTAGGTTCATGACCTTGTACTCCTCCTCATCATTGCTATTCAGATTATTGGAGTTTTTCAGCTTTTCCTGTAAGAGTCCAACTCTCCACTGTTTTGACAGTAATTCCCAGCTTCATGTCATCAGAAACAAAGCATGTGTCCTTCAAATAACTTTCCTTATCACCATAACTTTACCCTCATTGCAATCATTTTCCAAGCCACTACTGCCAATGGACTTAGAGGACAATAAAATCCATCTTCTCCTGTGTGGCCTCTGTAAGTCTCACCTGTGCCCTGCTGAATCATGTAGCTGCAATCACCTATTGACAAAGCTAGATACAGGCTGAGGAGCTGGAGCCTTTCTTAACAAAAACTTGGGGTTACAACCCTCACTCTATTCCATGACTGGCTTGCTTTGAAGGCTAAAATCACATAGAGTCCCATTGCAATAAACACTGTGCATGGATATCAAGAAAAGAACTTGCCCCTGAAAAGAGCTTGCATCTATTATGCCTCTATCCAAAACCCCCATAAAACCCCCAACAAAAAAGCCACCCAGGATAATGAGCTATTGTATCCACAGCACTGGAAACATAAGAGCCTGAATGATCTACTCTCAATTGTGGACAATGGAAACACGCTGAATCACTAAAACCAAACCTTCAATAGGCAAAATGCAGCCTTGTCACTAAGACAAACTGCTAATAGCAACAATGAGGCTTGGAACAGCTTGTATGGAGCCAAAGTGGCTCTCATACTTCAGCTGAAGTTCATCCAAAGTTGAATGGGGAGGTCTCCAGATGGTCACTGCAACTGGGGTTAGAAGGAGGGACCATTACATTACTTTCTTGTTAATACACAAAGTGTAGAATTTTGTCTAGTGTTGAAAATTAATACTTACCCCCCAGAGAAGTGGACAGGATAAGCCACAAAAGAAAATGGCATCACTTACACAGGGAAGATGATACTACTTTAAAAGGATATTGTAGTCATATAATTTTGGCAGAAAAGCCCAGGGAAAAGCACAATTGTGTCACAGAGTTTGTGCTGTGTTTTTTTCATGCAGCGTAAAACTATGTCATTTCTGTTATAGAAATAAACATCTAATTTCACAGTATTTAAACAGACAAGCAACAAAATCCTCAATTACAGCCCCAGTCAGAAATGTGACAGGCAGAGGGATATCCACATTGTCAAACTGAGCTGTAAACTACGCTTCATCCCAGGTGGACTTTGCCAGTGTAGCCTGGCTCAGGGAGAGCACAAAATTTCTCCGAAGGCCCTTTGGAAAGAAGCATCATCTCTGAGCCCATCTGCCTGCTCCCATGGACACCAGCTTGCCTGCTTGCAGACAAGAGGAGATGGGAATGTGCTGGACTCCACCTGCTTGGCTACACAAGTCAGAAAACATACTTAGGGGAAAAAGCTGTCCCTGAGAGGACTGCCCACTACACCAGGGCAAAGGCTGTCTTTGGGGATATTTGAGGGCAGACCTGATACCTCTCCAGAAATGTTGGCTTCCAAGGACTCAGGGAGAAATTTGTGTTTCTTCATTTCCTATCCCACTCTTGAATCTTAAATCAATCACAAGGTTCTCAGAGCACCACAGCAGCATGCACATGGAAAGTGTGAGGAATTTATAAAAGCCCCAAGGGCTGTGTGAGACACTGACTGTGCAATCAGAGAGATAACATATCCCAAGGCCTGCCATGGGGAACATGCCTAAACATTATCAGGGTGAAACAAAAACCCAGCTCTGCTCGTGCCTCTTTGATTTGGGACTTAAAGCATCCATCTGACAGAATCACTTACAAAGCCAAAAAAATATTCACTCTGTGCTGTAGCCAGCAGTGCTGCACATCTTTGCCACAAGACCATCTTACCTGAGGGTAGCCCAGCAGGACCACAGCACATCCTGGCAAGAGAAACTCCCTCACAGAACAAGAAAAGAGGCTGTCCTGATCTTCAGCCAGAGGGAGAGGAGATTACACCTCCTAATATCTCTCTTGGGAGAGGAACTTGGTGAAACACACTACTCTTAAACAAAACTACTCTTTGTTTTGTCCCCAGAATATATACTGAGACATTGCAGGTGCCAAGTGTATTTCTCCCTCACAGCATGTTTTTCTCTAAAATCAAATTCCCCTTTTCAAGTACATGCAATGTGAGGGAAGAATGGTGGTGAGGAATTTGTAGCATGCCTTAAAAAATGAGAGGAGACAAATGGAATACCAAAGGAGGAAATAGTTTTTGCAAGCAAGTCAGCAAAATATTCTAATGCATTTGCTCTTCAAGCACAGTTAACAACAGCCTGATGAAAGGGAAGCTCCAGTTCCATTGCCTCAGGAAGAGCAAATTGGAGCACTGAAGGATTAGGACTAGATCTAACATACTTTGAACCTGGTGAAAAACAGACTTCAGATGAACCTGAACTGAACTAGCAACATAACTGAAAATAAAGAAGATAATTATTTCCCTTCTTTAAAAGTGAGACCCTAAGACAAGCTATAGAGGAACTTCAGGTAACTATTGCTTTTCTCTGTGCAACCTTAGCACTTTTCATGTAGAGCATTTCTGAATCCTGCTCTTCATTGTCACTTCTTCATTCGTTCCATTCAAACTCAAGATTTCCCAATGAATTTGGCCAACAAATGTGGAATTCATTGATAGAACTGAGATGGTGGAGAAAACCTTTCAGAACTCATTCTACTTGGTGTAAATGGATTGGTCATGCTGTTATCGAGAAGAGACCTCAGTGAATGTAGTAATGGGTACTCTTCCTTATAAACTTGTCCAAAATTTCCTTCTCCTGGTATTCCTTACTCTGAAAGCACAGACATTTCCTAAACCACTGACTCTGGCTCTCGTGAGCAAACTCATTAAACAAACATCACATTTCCATGTAGTCTAGTATTACCAGAGTGACTGTGCTATTGAATTAACACCTTAAAGACATTTTAGAGTATTCTTCAATCTTACTAAATACATGAGAATTTAGCTCATCTCAAGCTCCAGTTCTTACAGCCAGAAATTGCTGTCATTGCCTTAAGTATCAGCACAATGTATGGGTAGGGAATAAGAAGACTAAATACCACCTAATTATTCTATTGATCTGTTCAATTTTTAAGTCTTTTTTTTTAGGACCCACTGCAAGCACTAACCTTTTTCTATAATTACCACTAAAGAACATTGGCAAGAAATAGTTCTGAAAAATAATGAACTCTACAAAGATAAAACCTGAAAATGAGTTTTATTATTCATTAATAGCCCTTGGAGATATCTAACTATTTCTATAAGGCTAACATTGTCAAGTCCCTACCCATATGCCACTTTTAAACCATCTGATATATTTTTCTATTTTCAATATATTAGTCTATACTGATATCTGGGAAGGTCTGGTTTTCTCTGCTTAACTGAGAAAGACCAGCTGCACAGGGACACTGAAGATACAATTTTTCAAACTGATCCTGTTCAGAAGTGACTTAGCTCTCTACTCATGTCACTACTTCAGAAAGCTCGGTCAGGCCTCAGAGTGGAGGTTGATGAAATGTTACAAGGAAAAGGCCAGTACTCAGAGACTGCACTTGAAGTAAATAATTTTTATTACTATCCTGCTGGAGGAGGCTTTATTTATATTAGTGTACTATACTGCTTTTGTATCACTCCCAATTTCTACACAAGTGTCAAATACTATCCAAGGACAAAAAAAAAAATCCCTCTACAACTCTAAATATACAATGGCAACATTATAATATATATCAACCACCTCTTACAACATTACAGACCTCTCAAGTTTGATTGGAAAATGCTTTCCATCAATCTGTTGGCACTCATTACATTGTTTTCAAATTATTATCAGCCCAGTCCCCCCATCATGGTTTCTGCTATTTTTCCTGTGACTAAGATCCAACAGACTTATGGTTGGGAATGCCCACTGAAATCCTAACGGCTCTGAGGTGTCTCTTCCTCCCCTCCTTCCTCAGGGCTTCCCTGGTGGCCACAACAACACTCACCCAACAGCCTCTCAGCCCGCTGCGTTTCCTGCAGGGAAGTTACGCATTTTCAAACGTCGAGCTCCAACTTAGCACCCTCCCAGTTTATTACCAGAGGGGGAGATATACAGTCATATGAAATAGCTATGATGTCTCTGTTTTGTATCTATAAATACCTCTAAGTCCTTTCCCTGCTGTTAGTGACAAAGCTTTTGTTTTGCCAACAGCACCAGTAGGTGACCAGGAGCACAGCTGGGCTGAGAAGGGACGGTGGATTTTTATTCTTAATAACGCCTACAGATGAAGCGTTAAATATCTTACCTTATTCCATGTAATTAGTATCTTATCCTATGGAAAGAGGTGTATCAGCTTTTCCAGCTAGAAATTTATGTCCTGTGTTTGTTACCCTCAGCTTCCCCATTCTTGTTTTATATTCACAGAGAGGAGGGTTATTGTTTTAACAGTTCCCTTTCAGCCAGGATGTTGTTGTTTTTCTTGAAATGAATGTACCCTCTTTTTTTTCCCAGTTATGGCTTATTAGGCAGCCTGGAAAATATTCTTAGACATTTTACAGTTACAATTCACTTTTTTCCCCCAAATTACTTAGTTCAGAATTGTTTTCCACTTTGTGAAATTGCATCAGCTAAAACTACTAATTTGCATTTTGTTTTCCTTGAACAAACATAATCGAGTTATGAACATTTTTATTTATTGCACCACTAATTTTTACTACTGTGCTTCCTCTCCTCTGCTGAGGCAAAATCTGGAGTTTTCTTGGTATCTGGAGCAATTATTTTTAAGAAATAAAATTGAGAATATTATTTAGTGATTCTGAAGATGTTTCAGTGCTGGCAGCATGAGATTGCCAGCATATGGCATTTGGATTAATGCCTCCCACAAAACCCACAGTTTTCCTTTTCCTCACATAAATTATAGATAGTAACTGAAAGAGCCAGTCACCAGTTCCTCATAAAAACTAGGAGTTTTTTTTCTCTCACAGAGAGAAGCTTCTACTCCCTTTTGCACTTTTCACAATGGGAAATCAGTCCATGAGATAATTTCTTTGTTATTTGTCACTAGTAAAATATTCATGCCCTTTTGTTATTTTTGGTCATAGAATGCCATTTCTAATCCTCTTCTGTGCACTAAACCTTTCTTAAGAGACTTTTACCTGTGATTTAAAGATTTCAATCACCAGAAAATTCCCATCAAGTTCCAGCAATGCCATCTCTACTAAATTTACATTCATAAATGAGCAATTCCAGTTTCTCTGTTTATTATCTAGGACCCTCACATTGGCTCAAGCAGCTAAATTATTTCCACTCATGTCCTTGGGCATGTAAGTTGGTTTTATTCACCATGGCATGGCTTGGAGCTAAATGGGTGCTCATTTGTACCCAGGCTGTCCCTTTCTCACAGAGGTAGAAGCCACAGAGTTTTCCCAGCCCGCTCAGAGGCTGCCTGCTCACCAGAAACCCTGCAAGAAGAGGAACCTCCCTTTTGCCCTGCAGCCAAAGGCAGCAGACATTAAACAAATTTATGTCTGCAGCCTTTCTTCAGCATGGATAAGTGGTTTCTGACATTACTCTGGTTAATACTTGACCATGTGCTGCTTTGCCTACCCCTGCCCCCTTTTTAAAAAAATAACAAAATCTTGCTCCATTAGTAGTTTTTGCACTTAAGAGGAAGGTAAAGAGAAATGAACCTTTAAAGCAAAAACAATTTTTGTGTGTATCCATAACCTTACTCTTAATTTTAATTCTTTTTAGGAAATGTTACATTAAAAAATATTAAAGAGAAGTTAAAGGTTGAAGTTGTTTTATTTCACAAAAACTCAGGCATTAATGATTCAGTCCTGTCTTTCATTTCTAGTATGATACCGAATTTCAGCAGGATGTTATTCTGAATAAATAATCAAAACCACAGAAACTCATTCTTGAAATTGGTACTGTGTCTTACCACAGATGTATTGCACACCAAACAAGAATGCATTTAGCACTCTCCTATCAATGCCTTGTAACACGGTGCTTTTATAGGATGTGCTTTAAAACAGGACCAATTATTCTTACAGATTGCAATACAAATCATAGTGTAATTAGTCCTTAACAGCAATAATGAAAGAAAGTGAGAAAAATAGTGAAATAAAAAGAGACAAAACCCAATTTATTTTAAGTAATTGCATTTCCACCTATTTATTTAAAATCTGCCACATTCAAATCTTGTCATCTTGCCAATGCAGGAGCACAATGTTCTGCTGCTATCCCTTTATATATCTTTGTAGAATAAAAATCTCAGCTGCAGTATTCCCTTTTCTCAGAACAGAAATGATTCCTTCCTAATCCAAATCTCCTAATGGCTCAGCATTTTATGCTGAGAGATCTTCCATCTCCTTGAGAGATCAAATAAGCAACTTTTCAGTTGAGTGTCCTAAAAGAACTATTGTCTATACAGCCACTTTAAAAGCCAAGACCTTTTTCCTCACACATCTGAAGCATTCTCTTGCTTAGGAGATTTTTTTTTTTGCATTCTCTGTAATCACTTCTTAGTCAGTTTGCTTAGCCCAATACCAACCTCACAGTTAATGACCTCCTGGTTATTTCAAATGCATAGAGAAACTAGATTCAATTCAAAGTCAATACCACTGCTAGGCTATTGTAGTTCTGAAATATTTCCTTGCCAGTCTGTTGGAAGAAAGTAAAAGAAATAAATTTTTTAAAAGTCTAGAAAATAGCCCCCAAGAACAAAGGTACATTCTGCCTTAACAAGCATGGCTGAATGGCATCCAGCATTTTAGTCTTTCATCATTGCTCCGTGGAGTTCAGTATTCCCCCAGTCCTCCCAAATTCAAGGGCTTGTTTTTGATTTTGGATCTACATATCCAGATCGACAGCTATGAAAACATGACACATGCACAAATGGCTACAGCATTAATTCCCAAATTTGGCAGCCAGACTAAATCAATGGTGCTTGTAAAGCACAAATCACCTCACACATTTCAATGGACTCCTTGATCACCAAGCTATGGACAATCAGCTGGATACTGAGGTTTTTTATCTGTTTCACAAATAATTGCGTTACTAAAACATATTCCTCTCTGAATGCCAGTAACATTCTAGCCAGTGGTCAAAACCTTCCAGGTTCATCCTTTGTAATTCCTATGGCATATCCATGGACTGGCAATATGGACATTGAAGGTAGCATGAAATCTAGACACTGCATAAAACACTGAATACACAAGAAGCAGCAGGAAAACAAATGTATGAACATATTATTCACAACTGTATGAAACCCATCAATTTTCAGAGCGGCTGCTTGGACTTTCCAGCCTGCCCTGACCTCATGTCATTGCAGCCAGGAGCAGAGACGGAACCTTCAGATCCCAGTTATCACCAAGCATCCAGGTGTACATGCCTTGTGTAACTTGATCAGTCAGCAAAAGGAATTATCAGCTTTACAGTGCAATGGAAAAGCTTATGCTTTTGTCTGCTCTGAAGAAGTGGATGTGGAAAACTTGGACTTGTTTGAAAGTCGTGTTTTGGTAATATGTGGCAGGATAAACTTTACTCTAAATCCCGATTTAAAGCTCAGCTGAGCTGGGAAGAGTTCAGTTGGTTTAGTTAAAGTGGTTTGCTTTGGGGTTTTTTTGCTTGTGGGGTTTAAAGGGAAGATTGGGGTTTTTTGGTTTTTTGTTGGTTTTTTTTTTTAAATACAACCACCCACTGCAGGGCTTGTTACCTGTGTATTTCCTTTTCCACCTGGGAACAGCCATGTTACTACAGCACATCTACAGTGTTGTAGTTACCACATCTGTACCTATGGTTGTGTAAGGAGCAGGCAATCTGGGAAAAGGCCCAAGTACCTGAAATCTTCACTGTTTATTTTCCAGTACACTGGTTGCTGTAACAAGGGCTACCACTTTTCTTTACAAACCTTGCTTTCTTTATACTGTACCCACTTTAATGAGTTTGTACCACTTTATCTACCTGACAGGTCATAGCAGAATAAGCTGTGCTCTGTAGGCACGTCCTAAGGAGCATGAAAGGTGGAACTAGAACAGGTTCCTTCATTTTGGAGCTGCATTTTAAGCAACAATTACTCCCTGCTTCCTCCACAGCCAGTTCAAAGACAGGACAGTTTCTTTCCTAAAGCTTTCAATGATTCCCAAAGATCTGCTCTGACCAGCCTGCCTTGCCCACATCCTTTACCACAGTTACCAGGGGTTGCTCATGTGAGGAAACCTGCTGGCACAAGCAGTGAGTGTGCAACCAGTTCCCAGCAGCCTCCATGGATGCTGTTCCTGAACTGGAATCATGGTTACTGGGAATTAATTAAAGAGCTCATGACTTAGCAAGTACCATGTGTACTGTAAGGAAGTATTTTCCCTGAATGTGACTCCAAATCCCTCTCAGCTCTGTGTCCAGAGGTCAGACCTGCCTGCCCTGGTCAGTAGAGCCCTGCACTCTTCTCCCAGCACCACTGGTGCCCCTGGCAGCAGCACAGTGCCACAGCCTCTCTTTGCCCCACTGCAGCATCGCTCATCACTGAGCCCCACGTCCTCTGGCAGGGGAGCAGACACACCAGCCTGGGCCTCCTCGTCTCATCCTCCCACAAGTGACCAGTTGTGCAAGTGTTTTGCCCTTCCAGATCAAATAACCTGACTCAAGGTGTCTCACATGATGGGGCACAGGGAAATTGAGAAGTCTGAATTGCTGTGGTTTCAACTTTCTGAAGTGAAGCACCTGAACCAACAACATTTTTGTTTTTGGAGCCTAGGGACTGCATTTCTTGGTCATCAATCTGTAAAAACAATGCAGTAGAACTCTTCTCAGAAACAAATGGATAACCAAAGAGACTGATACCAAACCTGAAATACTAGTGTTGAGAGGATGATTTGGCAGGAGCAGAAGGACAAGGTCTAACAGAAAACACCATGCAGATACCTCCTGATTAGCTCCAGACTACAGTCCAAAAGCCACACTGATGTGTAAAAGATTCCATCTCACAAGCAAATGAAAAAGCATCCCTAAATGCCCATGGCATGCTGCAAGCTAAGCAAAACTGAGCTGCTGACTTTGTGAACGTGTGCTCAACGTGATGTAATTATCATATCATTTTGCAGTGCACCATCAAGAATTTGAGCAGGAAGAGCTTTGTCTTCTCTGCTGTGTGACTTAAAAGCCAGCAAAGTACATTGTTCACCTTCTCCTAGCAGCACTGCCACTGTGAGTGTTAAAGTGACAGTGACTAAAGGAAACAATGCTTATTTATTTTTAAATCAATGCTTCACATTTACTTGGATTCATGGAAGAAATAAAACTTTTAATCTTCCAGCTGAAGAAGAACTTTTAATCTTCCATTTTTCAACCAACTGAAAAATATAAATATACTTGAAATATTTTTGAGAGGACGAAACTGAAATATGCTTCCTTACCACCTCTGATTCTTTTCTCTGCTATAAACTAGAGAATTAGAATATCATTACTGTGATCATGGTGTTTTTATCCAGGGTGGGAGGTAAAGTCCCTTGCTCTCATCGACCTGCTGTACTGCTGACATTCTTGATACCTGAGCAGTTGTGATGAGATGACAATTTTAGAGCAGCAGCTGGCTGTTTCTATCTCTTGAACATATATTTTCTGAGAGAAAACTATATATCTTCTGAAAGTCCAGAATGGTAAATTAAGTCAAGCCTTGTTCAGAATGACTTTCAAAGAAGATATTCTGCAGTTCCCAGTCTTCTGCCTTCCCATCCCAGTCTCAAGGATAAAAGATTTAAGGAGAAGTGGCAGCTGTTTGGGAGCACCAGCAGCTACTTTACTTACTGGCCCTTACAGAGAGGGCACAAGCTCCTGCAGAGAGCCCGTCTCCCCTGGGAGCTGCAGCACTGCCAATGTCACCTTACCCCTTGTTTTTTTTTCCAGATCATTAACTGTTAAACAGGGAGAGAAAGCAGAAGTGAGTCCTGCTGCCCTGAGAACAGCATAACGTCAAGAAGGCAAGGCTACATTTCATCAATCCTCTGCTTTGCCAAAAATAAGCAAGAAGAAGGGTGGAAGTAAAAATAAACATCCCTAAAGCTCTTTAACTCTCTTCTGCCAGAATGTGCCTGTGTAAAGCAGGCTTTGGCAGCAAGTCCCCAGTGCCTGACGGGGCCCTGCTGTGTGCCGGTGGCTGGCCAGGGGCAGTGGGCACAGGCAGTGGGACTGGGGTGATGGACGGGACGGGACGGGACGGGACGGGACGGGACGGGACGGGACGGGAC